>JAAOWG010000113.1:0-37771 GCA_036491945.1 Paranurophorus simplex
AAACGGTTCTCGAGTAATGTATGCGAGGACAGACGGACGGACAGACAGACAGACAGACCATTCGTATAAAGTAGACTTCGCTTCGCTCCGCTACTTAATAAAAGAGCTCCAAAGCCAGTTGATATAAAATGATACATTGCTGCATAGGAAATGATGGTATTGCAACGGAATGATGATTGACATGCACGCAGACACTTGAATTTATAGAAATGGCAGCTGTAGGGCCAACCACTTGAATCCTTAATGAAGACAACTTTAGTCTATATACTGTCATTTTCTGTATTTTGTATACACAGTATTTTGTGCTGTCGTTTTTTAGCTTGAATGCTGATATTGTTCAAAAGTAGTATTAAAAACTGCAGTTGTGGATGCCAAATATAAACACTTAAATACTATATACTTATGTATCAAAATTAAAGAGAGACTGTCAATTTACGATTGCAACGCTTTTCAAATGTCCAGTCCAGTCCAGTTTGATCTAGACTCGAGATCAAATGCGGTTGACTTTCACTTCCGTATAAGGTAAGTAGTATTAAAGATGAGGTGGTTGAATTGATAGATTATATTTGAGGTTTGATATCTTGTGTCATTCCCATACTTACTGCTGATGACATGTTGTTGTGGGGCTGCAAGGGTGGAGTTGTCACAGATGACGCAGGACTATGGGTTGAATTGGCATCTGACTGACTATTATCTAAAACATCGTCTTCTTCACTTCCACTTCGTTTACTACTTCCTGATGAGTTGTTGTGGGTTTTACAGTGTTTGGAGAGGTGGTCACTTCGCATGAATCTAATGAGAATATAAAAAAAGATCATTGGTCGTTGCAACTTTTGATAATAGACAGTGTCCCTTTAGAATATTGACTTTTCTTGTTTGTAAATATGTAAATAATAAATATTTTGGGACAAAGCGCATATGCACATGGCAGTGAAGAAAGACGCATAAAGCAATATTATACCAGGACTCAACGTTTATTGAAAATGGGACACAATAAGAATCTTTACTTTTACCAATATTTTATTTGGTAAATCTCAAAATACTGAAGATGCCAAATGGGCATCACCGTACCATGAGATATCTCCAAAAGAGCTAAACCGATTGAAAAATGGGTTATAGTCGAGACAATGAACGTGGATAGACGTTCCATAAAATAATCTGTGTGACCTTGCAATCTTGGTCGTCAGGACTTTTTCTTACTTTTTTTTTGATGGGACAAAGCGCATTTGTAATAATGTGTGTATGGATGAATATGGAAGGAAAGAAAGGTAAGCAATATTGCACCGGGACTCACCGTTTATTACAAATTGCACATGCGAACCTTTTTTCGCCTGAAAATAATAATAATAAGGTAGAAGTCCATTTAAGAAGGTGGAATCAAAATCTCACCAGTGTGGGTTCGCAAATGTCGTTGAAGTTCATCTGACCGAGTGAATCGTTTCCCACAAAACAGCCAATTGCACACAAACGGTCTTTCTCCAGTGTGCCATCTCAGATGAGCTTTTAGATGGGACGTTTTTCCGTAAACCTACATAAACATATTATAGATATTTTGTATTACTTTTTATACAATAAATATCAGAGTGCATCATAATCTACAGATATTATTATAAATATTATATAAATCGGATGATATATTTATTACACCGTTTATTACATAATCTTATACAGAAAACCTTATTGAGGCTTAGTTGTGACAGCTTTGAAAAGATGCCATATGACATTTTGTGACCTTTGATTCCTCTAAGCCGAAATAAACCTTTTACTAATATTTGCTATCTGATAGCGCTAAAAAACACCAAATTGAAAATCAAAAATCTTAAAGTTTATTCCAAGTTGAGGTTTCTTAAATGTCAAACATAACCAACGTGGAAAACTTGAAACATTTTTTGCAAAATCATACAGTTTTATTTTATCAAAGAAGAAAAACTTTGAAAACTTTTTGCTTTAGTTAGTTTGCACACAATTTGGTGATTACAACAACACGACAAGTTTATGGAACACGCAGAATCCCCATCAGGGACTAATAATCTTATTCTCCAAAATCATTGCTATTATTATTTATAACCAGTTTTAAATTATATTTAATAGTTTTCCAATTTTTCATCTCTGCGTCACACAAGAAATGCAAATAAAGTTTGAAGGACAAAGATTCTCGGCCATATTACGATGTTAGTGTGTATATTATCTTGGCGATTTAATTGTTTACAATTCCAATACACGAATCATAGCCAATTTAATTTTAAATGATAGTAGAAGGAATGGGAGAATCGTAATTAATCAACTAAGAAAATAAAACCAGTTATTCCCTCATATCTCGTCAATTTTTATTAATTGCTTGTTCTCATATTTCAGGTGTCTTTCCTTCACAACACTTTATATTTTTTGAACAGATAAAAAATGTACATATCGACGCCATGCCTTGGTTGTACAAGTAAAATATAATTTAATTAAATCCAACCTCAAGGCTGGCGGATATTTACTTGAAACAAAGCTGTAAAGCAACTATCAGTGCCAAAATTGTCAAAAAATTAAAAGTTCCCTGATCCGTGGTACTGGGTTTTACTCATGTTTTATGTATTTAGTTGTGGTTTTAGTTGAAAAGGAACTTGCTTTTAGATTGACAAGATAAAATGTTGAAACTAACTCCGTGAGATTTAATTAATTAACGTGCAAACCTTCTCTATCACATTTAACGCTTTACAAAATAAATTAGATAGGATGCTCATATGCACATTATGTTGTTATTGTAACAGCATTAAAAAACTAAAGTATCATTGTCAGTGTAATGGGTTGCAAAATCAGAGATTGAAAATCCAAATCACAGATTAAACCCCCAAGTATGACCATGTAAAACTGACATTAATGATTACTCTTTTTAAAAGGTTGCAATTTACATACATGGGGGTCCACTATTTTCTCTGTTGGATGCAAATTTTTTACCAAGCTTCTGAACGCTGACAAAATTTCTCATCATCCAAACAATGCATAGAACAATAGTTTAATCATAAATTTATATGCACTATGATGATTGAATTTTGTAAAAATTTGACTAACCTTGCCACAACCAGGGATGTGACACGAATGAATATTTTTCTTCCTTAAATGAGCACCCGCAGGGCCGAGACGCTCCGCTTCTTGACAGTTTGGACAATCACAAGTTGCTCGACCAGTATACCTTCTTTGGGAACGGGGGGACGGTACCTGCTGAACAAATGCACATGTTAAGGAAATGCTTTTTTTACCTCATCCTAAATTTTTAATAAGGTCTGAAATTCCAATTTCGCAATACTAACAAGTTTATGGAACTTAATCACAGTGATCATGAATGATGATTTCCAACTTCTTGTTAGGTCTTTTAAAATTAAATTTGTAATTTACATTCTCTTATCATTTCAATCCTATTTACTGGTCAAACGCAATAAATTATAAAATGGATGGGTAAGTCACGAACTTTGTATGTGACTTTAATGCATACTGTTCACCCAAAACAAACTTTCCGCAATTCTGCATATATCTGTACATATATACATATGTATCTTTGTCAGAAAAGGTTTCCACTATTCTAGTAATATTTCTATTGTTTTCTGCTCAATGTATTAAATTTCAAGGAGGATTTTTTTGTGTGAAAATTCCATCATGAAAACATGACGAATGTTAATATCAAAAGATATACTTAAATGAAAAGTATAAGAAAAATGAACGAACCTGCGGTAGAGATGCTTGACCTAAACCAAAAGGAGATGCTACACTTGAGCCCACGCCCTGGCTTGGCAGCATTGACTTATACGTATCCTGTTTAAAAAAAGGCAATAAAATCATCAAAATTCAAGGTTTAATCTTATTATATGATTATATCATTACATATGATTTGCAAAGAGTTGCATAAAGTAGCATTTATAAAAATGATGAAAAATGTTCATCTTTTTTTATATACCTGGAGAAGGTGTTGACCAGAAGTCAAGATGTGAGGATTTGAAGCGGCTAGAGTATGAGTTAAAGAAGAATAGTCATTGTAGTTTGACATTTGATGATGGGGGTGATGGGGGTGGTGATGCATTCCTGCTGTGACGGATGAGGGATTGATTGCACTTCCAGTTCCAACGTCTAACCAACTACCACCGGTTGCCCCATGAACAGCATCCCACCAAGAGGTACTGTTCATCCCAGATACCTGATAATTTTGCATCGCAAACTATTAAAATATTATAAGTCTTTTTGTCCAATTCAACAGAAGGATTTTATGAATGTTGTAAATCATAAACTCCAAACTTACATCAGGTTTGATTCCCGTGTGTGCCCCTGACATTGCATTAAAGGGCCAAGAATCATAAGGAACTCTTGAATATACTCCTACAGACCCATCCATCTTTCCAATAAAACCAGGCGGACTTTGATCCCCACAAGGGTTTGTATTGGTTGGGCCATGGAAATAGAGATCAGCTCCGTATGCGGGTGTTACCCCACAAGAAGATGAAACAGGGGTTCTATTATAAGAGTTGTTGTGATTTGAGGATGTCACACAAACAGAGGACGAAAGAGATTTTTGAGCGTTAAGTAAAGCTGAGCCATGTGTCATTGGATTTGAAGATAATGTTGTCACACCATTGCTGGTTGGACAAGTGGACACATTTCCTGACAGGGAGTGAGGAAGACATACTCCAGGGTTGGGTGATTTTTTCCAGGGATGAAATCCTTTTCCTACAGCCGCGTCAGCTATTTATTATTTAAAAACCAAATATTTGTATTATGGTAAAAACTAGCAATCATCCATCTACATTGAGCATTAGCAGAAGAGAGCTTACCAAGTGGGGGTGGACTTTTAGAACTCAATTTGTTACATTGTGCCGCTAGCATTGCTAATGGTGTACCTCGCAGGCCGGGATGATCCTGGACAAAATAAATGACTCATGTAATATCTAATGTTAAAAATTTCATAAATATTTAATGGTCGCATGTCATAATCCTAAACTGTCCACAGTTTACTTTGTATAATATGCAAATGGCAATAAAATTATTCATAAAAGGTAAAAGGAAAATGAAGAAGGAAAGTAAGCAAAGCATGAAACATTTTTAACGCAACCAACCATAGCAGATGGTTATTTTCATATTCACAATCAGAAGCTGAGTTTGCTAAAGAAAAATATATTTGATGCACGAAATGATTGAGCGATGAATTCTCTCCTGTGCCGGCCATCGTTGTACTATATTTGACTAGTTTTGAATGTTTTTAGGTATTGTGTGTGTGTGTGGCTCTTTTGATGGAAGAATCGATAGAGAAAAAGTTCTATTCTTTACTTTCATTTTCCACACGTGCTTCATTTTTCCATTTTTTATCAATACTTCGATTTTTTATAAATTCTTTAGCTTTTAAATCTTTAATTGAAAAACGCTTTGGAGAATTGATTTTCTATTCAAATTCCCTTGACTTTACTCCTTTTCGCCTTCTTTCCAACAAAACGGTATGCATTTAATAGGTAAAAGTGATAAACTCCAAACAAATTGAAAAGGGTTTGTGAGGTTATGTCATGTGAGTTTATGTATATATATATATTGCTGTACAACTCACACTTGCATTCGTTAACAAGACAAATAAGTACATCTGTATAATATATACCCTGCACTTGCTGTTAGTGGCACGAGCAGAGTTATATTTATCTCACATTATTATGCACATTAGTTGGATCATAATGTACCAACAAAAGAATAGAAATCATCCGCTTTTAGCATTTACTCTGAGAATTCTATAAATGCAGTCAAATTTACTCATTCATTACTGCAAATAGTAAGAGTGGTGAATGCAACCACATTCATTGTAACTGCGACAAATCAACCCCACTGCGAGTGGGGTAAAAGTTAACAAAACAAGCAATTGCTCACCCTCAACGAGAGTATTATTAATCTACATTCCCTTTTACATCTAAACTAAGAGTGGAGAAGCTAAACTAATGCATAGAGTGCTATTGATGTCGAAGTCCTGCTGCGTTTACAGACCTACCGACCGCCAAAAGGACACAAATCATCCACTGTCAGACCCATTCCGTGAAATGAGGACCTTTTTGCACAAAATTACCACGACTTAACTCAACAGGGGTTAAGCTATCGCTATAATCTCAGACAAATTTACTTAACGCATTTATACAAAATCAATTCCGGTCCAAAATTCAATCCAGAGTACATCTTTTTGAGTTTTATTGCTATTATTGCTTTCACCCTTTCATTCAGATTCAGATGCAAACAACTCGTGGAACAGGAAATATATTTTTCCTAATGTTATATATGTAAATTACCATACATTATCTCTCAAACCCTTTGGATTTTTTTAAATCCGAGTCCAAAGGCTCCTTGGATTTTAATCAAAAATTTTCATTGTTTTATTATTAAAATTTTTATCAATTCGAGCCAAATCACACATTTTCATCTAAATCCTCTTTGTCAAAAGAGGTTCAACATTCAACTAGAAAAGCTTTCGTTTAGTCCAAGAAATATCAAATTACCATCTGTATAAAGGTGTGTTCTATCAGGTGTATCATTCCATTAGATAAAACGATGATAAAATCATTGTTACATTTTAACTGATGACAACACCTTATAGATATATCACATTATTGCCATTATTGGTTTAGTTTTTAGTAATAATTTATATAAACTGGAAATGTTACATCATCATGGGTGAGTGAACATCAATGAAAAAAACCGTGTATTATTCCTTTAAGGTATCATTTCACACAAACATTGCCGACTCTGCATTATTATTTTCGCTATTTATATTCTCGTAAAAATTATCTGGCTGACTAGAAAATATTAGCAAATTGTGAATATGTTAAAAGAAATTTTTTGCTGTATAGAATAATCCATAAACTACAGAGTGGGAAAATATGCATCCCATTTTTTTACGTACCTTAGGGCAAGCAATTATCATAGTCATGGAATATAGCAAAGGGAAAGAATGTATGTACACACAATTTTATTCAAGACAGGAAAGCCTGAATTGTTCCTGGATAAAAAATCCAGTCCAAAATCTAGGTTTTCTTATTCAAGATGTATGTACGTATACACAGCTACAGTTTCTTTGTCCTTCATGAAACTGGTCTACATCTACCTAAACCACTTAGGTTTAATGCATGTTCGTGATGAAACGTGATGGAAGATGGAAGAAAACTTTGATTCATGGATAACCCTTCCTCACGACGAAACCTATATCCAAGAAATAATGTAGGTACTCACTCAAAACAATCTTATACCATGGTTCAAAACAAAGGCTGGAATCCATTATGAAAAATAGAAAAAACTTGGCCTATTGGAAAGTGTGGATCAAATCGGTAAAGAAATTAGTAATCCACTAGATGTTATCAAATCTCAATAATTTATTACATTCCCTCCTATAAGGAGTGCATGTACATTTTATAATTGTCAGCTATCCATTTTAATTTTGTGATTATAATAATTATGTTAAAAATTATAAGAATTTAGGTTGAAATTATACTTTTTAGCTCCTGTTAAAATACACGATCCAAAAAACCTTCAACTTTACTGATAAATAAGCCCGTCAATTTTGACTGAGTTAAAATCCTACAATTTATTAGATAACAATGCAAATGGCTGCAACCACTTTTCTCATTTTATTAAACTAACATTCAACGTTGTTTCAGAACTGATGGACTGGATGGAGTCAATAGTAATAATGCTATCTATAATATGTAGAGAAAATCGACTAAACTTTTTGCTGGTTGAATAATCAAGAATTTTGTCTCAAAAACTTATTTATTCATCCGGTAGTAACTTTAATTTCTTCCAATAGTGAAAACAAATTCAAGGGATATTTTTTGAATGCTCATTTTACATCAACAAATGCATATAAAAGAAGGATTTGTCGGATTATGAAGGATTACATGGGATTCATTCGAATGAAAAGATTCAAAGGAGCCTGTAAACATGTCCCTTTTACTACTACAAGTGGATATAAAACAACACTTCAAATTTAGTAGCAGTACTTGAATAACATAAGGAAATAATCCGATAAATCTATTTCTTACGAAGTGATAAAGACGTTTATTCAATCGTATAGAATTTATTTTTGCTAAATCTAAAGAAATACTTTCTTTGAGTAGTTAGCAAGATTAAAATTTATTTGAAATATAAGATGTTCATTTAGCACATCATCTCAACCTGTGCTGCTCACTGACCCCAAAAAGTCTCCAAAGAAAGTGAAACGTGATCTTTATAATACTGTTGTCACCCTTGCTCATAATGCTCTGTCCTTTTAGAATATTTGTTTCCATCAGACCATGAAGAAGGGCTCAAGTACTTTGAAACACAACATGCAACTACTATTTTCAGTGCTTTACTTAAAATCTAGATCAAGTTACAACAAGGAGTTTTAGCGTCTTGGGAATTTTTCTTTGTACTTATCACAATTCTAAGAATAATACCTCAACAATATTTTCTTAATCTCAGAGAGAATTATTATGAATTGGTGAAGTTTAAATGTGTGTAGTTATTAATTGAAATTAATACTAATAATAAGTTGCAATAATTGAAGTACAATTGTTCATTTTGCATCCTTCAATTCATCATGTAATGCTTGAGAAGGACTGGGAGAGTGATGATTAAAATTTAGCTAGCAAATGAAACGTCTAGACCATAGACAGGTGAAGTAGTCAGTAAAGTTGACCGATCCTACACATTATTACTCACGCAAGTTCACACTTTTTAAGATTATTTATTTATAAATAGTGAGTGATACTTTTACTGCAACTTACATCAATTGCCAACAGTAGATTTACAAATTTTGCTCAAAAAACGTGCAATTAATCATTTACAAATTCATTATATAAATTGTAATTTCATTACATAATATACATAATGAAAAATATATAAAGCCATTATTACATGGATGCAGCAGCTCTTGATGACTATCTACAAAATGAAACAATGAAATGTCATCTTTTCTAATTTACTTTAGCCATTTTCAGTCTTTACCGAATAATCGAAAATGTGGTTGTTTCCACAAAGTAGGAAGTTGAGGGGATCTTATTTGTTGGTTATTTTGATGGTTTCGTTCACCATCCCTATTTTATGAGGGTTGTAAGGGTACTTGAGTAAGGTAACTACTTTTGAGAGGTAGGAAAAGTCAAAAAGTTACCGGCAGACATAAATGTGCGTAATTTCCGCTTGTGTTTCTACTCCCCCATTTCAAGTTACGTAATAAATGTATCGACTTAAGTGGCTAGCAAAAGTTAGTTGGAACTTTTAGTTGATTCAACTATTTACTGTTGATTATGATTATGCTTTCATCGGAACAATGTTTGTTTTTTGGAAAAGTCTTACGCATGTACTATCATTAGATTAATTCTAGACATCAGCAATGACCATGAATTTTCAAAAGTTACTTAATTTATTTATTACGACATTACAAGCAAAAATTTGAGATTGGCTATAGTGATTTTTTGAGAAAACAAGTTTGTTGTTCAACATGTTAAAACAAAACTCAAGGATCAAACTCTTTCAAAATTTCAAACTTTTTAAACTTAACAAGATTTCAAAAATGTTCCGTCAGGTTTTGACAGGAATAATCACAAGAAAATATTTTTCATCCAATTCTCACTCACATATGCACGTCCATCACAAAGCAACCCCAAAATCTTTCTTTACACTTTTTATTCTTAAAGTATAGACTGGAATGGTAAATTAACTGTAAATATCAACCTCCTTCTTCTATCATTTAACTCAAGGAAACTGCCAACATGAAAATTTTTGGCACAGTTCTCCAGAGATTTACAAGCCAAGTAAATGGCTGCAGATTTTGTATTTAAAAATATTAAGAAAAGGTTCCCTTTGAATTCTTGGAAGCGTTTCTTTTATATTTTCATCAGCTCAGCATATTCAAAGAGATGACATGACTTTGACAGCCTCAATAACACTTCAGGTTACTTTTCCAAATCAAATTCATTTATTTCCATTTAAATGTTTTCAATTAGTGTCCTTTCAGTTGGGAAAGTACAACTGGTGACTTTCTGAAACCCAAAGTGTGGATGAAATAAAATTAAAACGACTGACTAAACTTTAATAAAACGTTCTCTGTATCGTAATAAACCGGACTTTGTCAATACAAATGGAATGAATTACTTTTTGAATGATGAAAAATACTGAAACTCATATAGGTGACATTAATAATAATCCAAGAATGACATAGTGCCTTTAGCATCGTCACATTATTGCATTGCTTCAGTCTTTTTGTGGTTAGTACTATGTACAAAGTCGCGTGAATTTCATATTTCAAAGGATTCATAAGAAGCGGGTGTGCGGCAAAACATCAAAAGCATTCCCTTGGCTTTAGTTATCACCCGAATTAATTCCCTCGACTACCTGTCTAAATATCCATTTATGCGTGTCATCCATTTCGATCCCATATAAAAAGAAGGTGTACTAAAAAGACTGAACCAATAAGGCATCGTCTTTTCTTGTAACAACTCTTTCAATTTCTTATTATGCTTGACTTGGATGTTGACTACAACAGGAGGATGACAAGATTTCTTGTTAAAGACATGCATGGCCCACTCAAACTAGAAAAATATTGATCAAGTGATTATTTGATTATGAAGTGAATAAAGTCAGTGTCGATATGTACGAAGCCACTCGTTTTATTTAAATCAAAATGTAGCCAAGTATCATTGTTCAGCTAATAAGAGTCACTACAACTACATATACATATTATGGTGCTTAACTACATATATTTACATATTATGGTGAATGACTAAAAATTGCACTCTGCCACATTCTTCGTGACGAATTAATTGGTTGAATAAAAAAACTAAGATGAAGGTCATGCATACAGAATTGCCGTACAATTCCAAGTTTTCCTTCTAAATGCAAATATACATAATATGTAATGCTTCATATCCCCAAGGGATTTGCATATTAAAGTTGACACGCAATCGCACAATTTAAGATTTAAGTTTCAATGTTTGTTCATTTGTTCAAATTAAAATGAATTCTAAAAAGTTTATCAATTTATTGAAAGTTGAAATACTTTGTGAGGATCCCTCATGGCAAACACGCCCACTTTACAAACTTCCTATGAATGACGATTGCTTCATTTTAGATAAGAAATGTAATTCCGATCAAGTAGAACAAGAAGACAACATGGCTGGTTTGTTTGTTGTTTATGAGTTGAATTACATAAAATTCCGTAAACATAGCATGCAAAGCAATCAGCCCTATGATCACAAAGTTAAAGATATTACAGAAGTTGTGCAGAATTATTATTATTAGACAGCAGAAGAAGTGCAGTGTGTGTGAAATTTTGGGGAAAGCATGCTTACCAAAATTTCTTTTTCGCTGGGAATCGACCATATTTTCGCTCCTTTATTGGAAATATAACCAAGATCGTTTTGTGAAGCATCATTCGAATCACCCACCTGCGTATCCCAAAGAGAATTTTATTTTTTATTCTCAAAATTCTAGCTGAATAAAACCCCAGATGGGTCAAAATTACATAAAGAAATCATTTTTTATGTTTTTTAATGCTACTAATTTTTAAACAAGAAGGTAACCTTCCGGCACATTCAGAAATATCGAAGATGCCAACAAAATTTATTTCAATCAAAATTAAGCTTGGTTTGTAATCCAGGTGATAATATTCAACAGACTTCTTTTTGACATTCAATAAGAATAGAATGACGACCAAAAGGTTTGTTCTTGACAGACTGGAGCAAACTTTTTTAAGAATCAAAGTCAACTTGTTGCGTTAAAACAAAAATCTAAAATAACCAATTAATATAATAAAGAAAAACTTGTCTAAATAAGCCCACCACAGGACGAAATTAACTTTTTTTTTCTTATATACTTTTTGACTACTTTACCCGCATGAAGGTCTCATTCCCGTCAAGAATTCAAGTTCTCAGTCAAATGTCTGTTGGAGATGAAGAATAATGAAAATTATGGAATTGAATCTCAAAATCCAACTTTTAAATGGCATGTTCACACTTGCATCATTATCCTCAGTTAGCCTACCTTTTTATGGACCATTCTTATCTCATTTAATGAATCAAGAACATCAACACGAGCGTACAAAAGGAAACAATAAAAAGTCTAAAATCCTCTAAGTGAACTATTGTGAAGAAATAAGGAATGTAAAAGGGTTGAAATCTTCAACAAAAGCCAAGTGTCAGAGAAATGTCAGTAGGTAAAGAAGAAGTAGCTGTAAACATGATAAAAAATATTTTATTTAGATGGAATCACGTTGAGAGGTTTCTGAATGCCGAAATATTAGTTGATGATTGCATATAAATAGCTACATTATTTGATTCACTCAACAGTGACTCCCCAGGGTCTGTTTTCTGTTGAACTTTGGCCTCCAACTGTCAACAAGATGAAATGACAATGACAAGGTTAAGAATTCAACCTTAACAACTAATTGACTTGAATATGCAAGAATGACAAAGAATAGAAAGCTCACCAATACCTACATATTTAACACATTTATACTTAGTTCTCCATCAGTTTTACAATCAATTCAGCATTCAACTCAACCAGATTATGCTATTACTCTCAAATACATACAACAGCTTTCGCTAAACAGTAGAAACTGCAATGTTTCGCAAGAAAGGGAGCAATGCTGAGGATATAATTTTCTGGAAGCTAATTAAGGTAAGCCATCTGCATCCGAACTCATCTCATGCAGCTTACCCCAGAGTCGAGAGTCCAAGCAGATGTGTGTTCTACACTAAGTTCACTCACAAAGTAATTTCTTGATTCATTAGCAGGGAATTTCTGTGGCTGGTTGAAAAGCCAGTTTTTCTAAAACAATAATTTACATGATTAGTCCCAGACACTTATGGAACGAGACGAATTTGCAATAGGAACAAATTGGTAGCAAATGAGAATGAGATTGTGGCAGAGAAACTTTTAGCACAATGTATCTCGTAATTTGTTGGAATTGCAAGCAAATTCAATCAAAGGATGACATGTTTATATTATTAAATTGCTCTACGAAGCCATTACTATTACTATTATGTTTTGTGGAACCATAACTAACTCGATGATTTTGTACAAAATGCGTGTATACAGCAGCAAGCATCCAAAGAAGTTTGTTTGTGCACATTTTTTATTCTCATAAGTCAGTCTCAAGTTAAGTTCATTAAAGTTGAAGTTAAGCATTGCATGTATGAAAATCATTTATTTTCTGTCGTGTTTTTATAAATCTTTTACTCTCCATTTTGTCAGTTGAATTTAAACTTTTTCGAGTGTTAACCCTACAAAATCCTTCATGTTCCATTGAACTACACCCAACAAAACATGATAGGTTAATTCAGCAGTGAAACTTTGAATGTCTCCATTCCCTGGAATGAACATCCTGTTTCATTTTTGTATTCATTCATGTCAAATATTCACACTACTTTCATAGCATATCAAATATATGTACAACTGAGAATAATAGGATTATGGAATCCCACCGGTATTGTGACAAAATTACACTTGGGTGAGGGTGGTTGTGTAAAATAAAATAAAAATACTTGAAATAATCAAGCTGTTAGATCCCTTACGACGAACATTTTTATGCAGAGATACAACCGATATTCTATTCTTGGTACTTATATCATTTTCCACCTCAAATATTGTCTAGAATAAATTCAATATATGTATTTACTTATTTGATGATAAAATCTTGAAGAAGGATATTTGAAGCTTCAGTGCAAGGGATATTTAAATTATAAAACCCTCAGTGCAACTTCATATAGCCCGAGTCAGGGAGTAAGAGCTTATTTTAGAATTTGTTAGATTTATCAAATTCTAAAATAACTTACAAGCGAATTAAACCACCGAATACTTCATACAAAGTATTCATATTAGACTTTTTCAAAATCTATTTGGGTTGCTTGTTCATATAACAAAACCTAACCTAACCCTAACCTAACATCCCATATACAGAAATCTCAAAATTTTACTTTTTTTATAATCTTCAAAAATTTGTTTTGGTTCACTCAACATGACTCCAGTCATACTGAATCTCCGTCTGATATCAAATATAATATTTGAGCCATAGGTCCAAATAAGATAAAAAGTGAAAACTTCAAATCACAAGGGGGGACCCTTGTGATTGTAACAAAAATTTTACAGTTTTGGTCACCACGACCGGGTTGACCTGACTCGGGCTAAAACTGACTAGAAAGTAAAAGAAAGAAATACAAGAAGATTTAAACAGTGTTGAAATGTAAGTGGGTAATAAGTATTGTTAAATAGCATATTGGTCATTTTGATGTACAAAAGGTGCTGATGCGAGAGAACACCAGGAAGTCAAACAAAAGTCTCACTAGGGTGCCTTGAATTTCATTTTTCATGAATTGGAAACAACTTCTTTTTCCCTAAAATCTTTCAAATCGGCCCCATTGAATGTCATTTAAACAAACACGAATATTTTTCTTCCCTTCAAACTACTATACCAAACTGATGCAACAAGGTGATTCAAAAACTAACAATAACATGTATTAAATATACAAATACATACATCACAATCAAAACGTTGAAGTGAAGAACTTACAATTCAGGATTTCCGATAAAACTATTGCAAACAAAGTTTAGCACTAAAAATGTCCTGTGATTCCACTATATATTTTGTACGGCGAAGAGCAATTGAAATGAATAAATTTTCAAGGAAAAATAATAATTAATACAAGCTCATACTTGCCAAAGTTGACTGCTCTACTATACATACATGTATGTATGTATTTATATATACTTTTACTTCAAGAAGCCGTGAGAGGAATTAGTCGAATATGTAGAGTACATACATTATATAATAAATGATTTGTTCGGAATAATTAGAAAAGTCGCATTATAAAAATTGCTGCTAATTAATTGCACTATTATAAATATTTCAAATTTCTCACCGTTCTGTCAAGAAGCGCTGCTTGTGAATGTGGATACATGTCGGGACGAACGGCTGGATTTATGTCTGTAGTCAACATTTTGATAATTTACCTCAATTATTCGATAATTTACTTAATTATTTGCAATTATTAATTGCTCAAGTTCATTCTAATTATTCTTTTTCTAAGCACTCAAAAACCATTATCCAGTCACTTGCCATGTTTTCTTTAGTGTTATTTTCATTAGAAACCAATGAGTTTGTAATGTAAAGCGGATGTCATACTGTTTTATAGTTGTGACTCTATCAATTAGTTTTCTCCCTTGGATATTTGGCCGTTATTATGATGAATTACTGCATAGTCCACAAATTCACAACTTAATTTGCATGTTTAAAGAAGTAATGCATCTCGTGCATTTTTTCTCATTTGACTTTGATCAACTATAATGATAGGTAAGCGGTTGGTTGTGCTGTCTAAGTGACGTTTTGATTGCACATTTGAGACTATAAAATCAGCGCACATTAGTTCCGACAGTGAGTAATTGATTTATTTCCAATTAATTAATTTTTAATTGCAACACGTGGTCCACGTTTAAATTCAGTTATAAATAAAATTTCAATCTTGAGAACCAATGTAATGACAACACTTTCAGCAATCAACACAATCTCAAGTTTTTATTAAAATCTCAAATCGTCTCGCTCTTTAATGCCACCACTTTTTCCCAATGAGTTGTTTTTAGTTGTATTTAGTATTAATATCAGTAATAATCTCAGCTTATTTTTTTGATAATTGTTGGTTATATCCCCAGAAAATTTGTAGGTATTGGTTTAACCGGGGAGTTGAGAGAGAGTACTAACGATCCTACTGCTACTTTACTTAAAATGATCCTTATTTTCATGGACTGCCTCTTGTAATTCTTCCAGCAGTTGCAAAGTTGCAAAGGTGGTTGTATGCAAGTATGTTATTATTATTAGGAGATTAGATTCAGGCAGGTAAGTAAAGGCGCAGCCCCCGTAAAACATTGAAGCTATCTTTATGGAATGGAACGCTTTGGTATGTTGTCAAGAGTTAACTGGTGAAAGGCTTTGTGAGATAGGGACGCTTGGATTGTGGATTGGAGGAGAGCCAGTTTTTTGTCCAAGGGGTGGCTAGGTGGTCAAAATGATGGGGTGGCTAAAGAAGTATTGATGTAGGTGTATCACTAGACACGCCTTTGCCGGCCCCAAAACGTCACGCCCAACAAAAGTAGACTGCGTATACATTCTTGATTCAAGTGGGCGAAATATCATGGGCCTGAACCCACCCCACTATCCCAAAGGTGGAGTAGAACACCCACTTTTACTCCCAGCTCCCACTTTTTTCTCCCATCCAATATCAAATTCATCATTCTTTTACTTGAATCAAATCCTGCCTTCTACGTGGATCCTATATAAAATCATATAAAACCTCTTGACTGAGCCCCCAAACTCACTTGAACCACACAAAACACATTGTAATACTTGTACAGAAATGCTTTGAAGGATACACAAAATCCACGCACTGCCCTGTGTATGAGAGGAATGGATTTAATGTCATTGGATTCGCATGCTTTCTCCCTTTCTCTCCGAACTGGCTCAACCAATACATCAAGTGACACCTATTCTAGTTGGAAGGAAATAACTTTCACTACATTTATATTCTTATTGCTTTTTCCTAATACATCCGGAGGTTTTTTGCTGGAGCAAAAATATTTCAAGCCATTTATTAGTAAGGGGATGAAAGGTTTTTGATATATGTAATTTAGCTCAACACCCTGTTCAATCAGCCAGTTTCATTTCATACTTTAATTAAATCTAAATTAAATCAAGGAATCAACTTTTCAAAGCATTTATGGTTGAGAAGAATCTATTAGGTTCAAGGGATGAGGGAATTGTTGAAGACAATGAATCTTTCAAATTGCAAGCACCACTATCTCATTATCTCATTCAATTATCCTTTGTCTCACTCCACCCGCATCAATGCGAAACGAGACATAAATCACGAATTGATTGATAAGCGTGAGTAAATTCGAGTTGATGAAGTGATCATACTTTTCACACTGCATTATTATTTTAGTATAGGGCAATTTCTCTTATTTTTATTGAGCCAATCGTATTTGATTTGGTGTAGCTGATGCTTGATTGACAATTGATCAATCACTAGATAATTTCATCACTTTTACATTTTCACAATACGTTCAATCCCTGCTTGAACATTGCGATTTAAAATTTTTGAGTTGTAAATGTTACAAACTTCAACCCTTCTATTTAATTTTTTTTTAAATTGTAACAATTTATAGCAATTATTTAATTGCAATGTCTGCATTTGCTTTTTTTCTCTTTAAGGTTTTACATTTACAACATCGATCAAAAAATAATTCCGTTTGAATTATTTAATTCTTGAATGCGATTCTCGTCGATTAACCCTATTTTTCTCCTTTAATTTCATAAGCTTATTTTCATATCGCATAAACAAATACAAGAAAAGGCCCAATTTTGATGTGAATAATAAAAATGATGGTATAATGATACTTTAATATTTAAAGTCAGAAAAATTATGCATTACATTCTATCGGTAGTTACCCTGAAACGTTCAAATGATCAATAAAAAGATTAACGTTTGAAAGACAATATACGAGAGTTTAAATTGGTACAATAACAATCAAAATAATGACCCGACTTGTGGTTTTAAAGTAAAATTGGAAAATTCATGTCATTGTGAAGCATTGAAGCACATGGCGCTTGGCCCAACATCCTGTCATTCCTGTTCACAAAAAACTGTGTCCGGTAGTTTATACAAAGATATCAAGATGAAATTAAACGTAAGTATAATAAGGCAAATGGTAGAAAAATATATTTTTATTTCTTCAGCTCTTCTGACTGGGGACTAGTGGGAACCACCTTATCTTCTTTTTTTATATCCATATAATTCATTGCCTTGCATTTTAACTGGATTGTGGAAATAATTCCCAATTATCTCCCCACATTTGCCACAAACTTGATGAAAGCAATGCCCATTACGGCTCATTATTTTATGTTTATTGCAATTCATCGCAACAAAAACTGTAACTTGGGTTGGGTGAGATAATATGTTGTCGAGATTTTTCACTGATTAAATTTATATCATTTATATTAGATATGAAATAAGTTACTTATATTTTTTCGAGTAATTCATTTCTCGTTGAACCCACTTTAAAATATCGTGAATTGAAATTCAGTTAAGGTCCAGCGAAGGTGTCTTATTTAGCCCAACATTCAATTTGCACATAGCTTTAAGTCTTTTGATATGCATGGCGTGAAAATTTAACTTGAAAGTAATTAAGATCAAACGACAAGAATATAGTGGATGCATGTGTGTGTTCTTTGATTTGTGACTGTTTATCACTCTCTTGATCAAACTCTGTAATTATTCTACAATCACCTTTAATTTGATCCTTATTTAGTTTAAAATAAGTAAAGCAAAATGAGGCTCTAATTGAATGAAATTGCGATTTGAAATAAGCACATTACACACTTTCATGTCAATTAATTGAATGAGACCACCCTTGATTTGAAAGTATGTATGTAAACCCTTTTCAAAGGGATTCGAGAGCTTTACACTTTGAGAGCTAGAAAGGCCTTTTCATGATTTTTCCACGAAAATGAACAAACAAATGAAGCTTAATGAGCTCCATTGATTCATTAAGAGTATGTTCGTAATAGTCAGCATACATGAGTGTCACTTTATTTCAAATAACACTGAGTCATTCTTCCTTTACCTACATATAGCTAACAATCATTCTGAGATGCTGAGATGGGTACTAAATAATAATAAAAGCACACAAGCCATACAAAGTGGTTGATAATTACCTAATTTGTCAATCTCGCATATAGCTACCAGTTAAAATATCTTTTTAAATGATTGGTCAAACTAATTGTTGGGATTAGTCGTGCAATCTTAGAATTTAAGTATGGATGTAACACTGTTCATTACAGTTATTAAACCCAAACTGATGGAAGGGTTTGTAGAACAATTGGTACTTTTTACAGAGGTTGCATATTCATTTACTCACTTCACACGCGCGTGTTTTTTGATCAAAATTACTATCCGTCCCGTAACCCGATTTGTAATCCACACCCACTAATTTTCTGTAACATCGTTGAAACAGGTAAGCACTCTACTACAAAAACTTCCATTACCACCAATGATTCCGACCACGCCTGTTACTATTCTTTACGATTTTTTAATCAATAACTAACCTTTCAAAACGTTGGTTTTATAAAAGTGATCAAATTCATCTTTTATAGAAACCTGTCAAATATCCAAGCTTCGGGAACAAATTATATTTCATGCAGTACTGTTTTTTTACAATATGACGATTTTTAGAGCAGCATTATATAGATGAACCCTTTCCTCAATCGTAATGAATCTGATATTTGCCCATCCCTGTGAAATTTTGTCCTTAATGGAGAGTGTGAATCATAATACATTTTTTTCTAATATAATGAATTTTGATCACGCACACAACCCTGTTCGTCTGCTCCTTCATCTTGATTTCACTGTAAGGATGACGGCTTCCTCCATTCTGGATAAATCATGAGTTGTTGCACCAACATTTGGAGTTTTTTTTTCTATTCTTTTTAGAATAAGAAAAAGAACAACCAGCTTGATAATGCATTTTAGGCTCAAATGATTTGTTGTTAAGAATTTATTAATGTAAAACACATTATCCAGCAACGCTGAGTTATTTCTTTCTAAGGTGGAACAAAAAAACAGAAAAAGCTTTAGTACAATGGAAAGAATAAAAATCATAAGACTAAATATTTCATTATAGAATGTGTGGAACGAATTACGAAAAATAGAAAGCATTCGTGGGAAAAGCGTGGAGAAACCTTTATATAAAATAAAAATTAATAATGTTTAGAACTTGTTTTTTTTCTGCGAAATTAAAATTTTGAAAAATATCAAATATACTGTCATTGCATTTCACTTTTATCTAATATTTCAAAACTTTAATCTATTGTACTTCAAATGGAGAAAATTAAATCCTCAGAAATGTACCCTTAAGAGTTGGTAGTTAATTTTTTGTTCTGTGGCATCTTTCCAAGGTTTTATTATTTAAATCAAGGAAACCCTACAACCTGTAATTATAAGTTTGTAAATCAAAAAATTATATTTTCCTACTCCGCCCCATTTGTTTCGGCAACTTTGCCTTTTCCAAGACTTTTCCCTTTCGAATGGTGATTGTTTCTAATTTTCTCATATTGCGGAATTTTTATGCTTTTTCTAGCCCAATTAACATTTTGAAATAATTATTAAATGAAAAGGTTCAGAATGATTGTATTGGTACATAACATAGGATCCGATGTACATTTGTAGCTTTTGTTAGATTAGATTTATTGTCATCATACAGTACCCGTATTTTAAATTTAAATTGCTGCTTTAAAATACTGAAGTGGACATTAGTATTTGTTTGTGTATATGCTTTTCAATTCGATGAAAACTCGATAACATCAGTTCAGTTACAAATTACAGAGAACAAGATGGATGCATTTAATTGTACCGGAACAATGTTTAAATAGTTTGAGTAATATTTTTTGCCAACATCAAAATGCAATAAGAAAATAAAAAGTTAAATGTTTTGACTATTCCTTAGTTTCATCAATAAAGTCAAAAGACTAATGTTGATGCAATTTAGTAAAAGGCCAAGGCCTAACGAACTGAAGTCCTCCAAGTACAAGGGTCCATCCAATAAATCTCCAGGAGTTAACGCCTATCTTTGCTTCTAATGAACTGTAATATGCTAAATATGATTATAATGCTTTATTATTACATTTCTCATCTCTTTGGTTCATGTTTTTTTCAAATACAATCTCTTCCATCTCCTCCCCAAAACTCTTAAAACAGATTTACCAGGCTGTATTGCAATGAATTTAATATTGTTGAATATGAATTCTCACTTGTACAAATGTTACTCAAATGGGGTGGGCGGATAGTTCTGCATTACAACTAAAGAATTATTATGATACCTCGACTTATTCCACTTTTTTATTGCATTTTTGAGAGGGACTGCATTGTTTTGATCTCCAACAGGAACTCGATTAAGTTATCTGCACTTTTACAGTCACATTGTCTGGATGAATAGGCCTTCAGGTAGCTTTTTGAAGCAAAGTAAATATGTTCAATTGAAGGGGATAATTTGTAAGAACGGATGATTTAGCAATTTTCAAAGATTTTCTTCATCGTAGGATACCAGTGAGGAACAAAAGAGAAATTAAAAGAAAAGCTCATGATTCAATCGTGTAAGCCTAATAGAGCCACGCCTGAGACAGTCAACCCCTGCTGTGAGGTCACACTCAAACCATCAGCAAAAACTATCAAAACATCCATTTCAATTACCAATCCACCTTTCAACCACATGTGCTTATGATTCACTAACAAATGCTTCCGAATTATCTACAAGGAAGTACCCATTAAAATCTTTTAAATGGGGCAATACCATAAGCTATAAGAGCCTAATAAATTGTTTAAAAATACTTTGCTATTTTTAGATCTCTTTGCCAAAAATAGCTTTGCTAAACAATTGATGTTTCAACATTAAACAATACATAACAGTAAAATTGCACATAGCAGATTAAAACTATTGTAATATACTTTTAAAAATATCTTTGTGATAGATGAGTTTACAAAAAAATATTTTCACTTCATTGTGCAAAATCGTCGAAATGCAACCAACAATAATGGAGTGTAAACTAATTTTTTGCACTCATTAAATCTGGTCTTGTTCATCATCTTCTTTGGTGAAGAGAATGAGGTTGTAAAAATGTAAAAGGAGGGTCCCAATAATCGCACATGAATTATATTTGACTTGCTTGAGTGAAAGAACCGCAAGGTTTGTCAAGAAATGCTTGCTTTGTTAGTTTGCGGTTGTGATTTAATAAGCCAGATGAACTGAACTTATGCAAATTCAAAAGGTAATAAATGCCAACTCTAGAAATCTTTTTCATATTTCTTTCTCATAATCCTGAAGGGGAAGTTTTATAGAATGAATTTATTTTACTACATATTCTTATCGTTAAGATTTTTATGGATAATTTAACTTGGGTTATTAAATTCAATAAAAACAGTGGACAAAGCCAAGCCATGCGTTTTCGGGTTTGGGAAATCTTGAACGATGGAATATTTAAAGGGACTGTGTATTTAATCAGATTCCAATTAATTAAAGTTGCAAATATTTTAAAGGTAAATACTATTTGCTGTGATTATATCTGCATTTAGCTTATTCATTTTAGTAATACTTTATTGCATTTCTTTGCATATCAAATATAGTTTTATTTCAATTACAGATAGTATTTAATAAAATTTAATATGTAGAGAGTGTAGAAGAATTTGCATTTTTGGTCGTGAGTTTGTTTATAAAAATAATCCATTAATCAAACATTCTCATGTTCCAATGGGTTTGTTATTATTTATGAGACAATCTGGTTGATTTTTGGTGAAAATAATAAATGTTATGAATAGGTCAACTTTACAAGTACAAGCTGTGGGCGTCACATTTCATCTCAAAAGTCATGATTTCAAGCCAATCCCATGGTTTCCTTCGTGATCTTTGACCAGGCTATAAACGAACGAGTAAAGTAGCTCCGATCCCTCTTGAATTCAACCTTTTTTTTATATTCCTGTCTAATACAAATCCTGTCGCTATTAATAAAGGAGGAGAAATTGTTGCGATATGGATAACCAATTGATGAATAATTTAAGGCAATGTTTGATAAACTGGAAATCAAATTTTGTGTCAAATGATAATTACAATATTTTTGTGAAACCTCAAAGTAAACAAAATTTGTTTTACCACGCATTACTCTTGTCTCCCTTTTTCATTTCAATGAAAAAATTTAAGGCAATTTTCTTGATTCAATGAATAAACACAAAGTGGCTAATGGAAATGATGAGAGCATTTTAGACATGAATAGTTGAGGCACAATATTGGAATAATTTGAGGTTGATTTTGATTCCTATTCAGTAGTTTCTGACTTGTGCCAAATCCCAAATTGCCTTTTACATTTCTTGCTTGAATGATTAAGCTAATAGCCCTGTAGGGAAAGAGATGACTCGAGGACTGACAATGCCCACGTCCGAGAGGGTAATTAACCACAAGCTGGCAAAATTAGGGAAATATTTAAAATTGTGGAACAATTTCACCCTTGCATTATTTATAATTATAAAGCAGGCATTATCTTTTTAAAAAAGCTTATAGTGAGCTTGTAGCCCGAATCAGGGCTTTACCTAGAATATCTGCACCACAACTTACATACATACATATGTATGTACATGTTTGCTTTGTGTTTTCCATGTTATTAAGCATTTTATTTGCATTCCAATAAACAAGAATTTGAATCTAAATTTTAAATCAAAAATGGACAAGAAAATGTACATCAAGCTTATATTCACATTTAGAATCTAGTAAATATATGTTAGCTATAAAGTTTACTCTTCAAGGCTAACTTGCATGCTTTCTTCTTCTCATCCCTTTATATCCTTCAATCTTATTTTTTCAACCATTGTACACTTTATAAAAGTGTCCGTGCATCTTTTTGTTTCATACAAGAAAACTGACTTTATCATTTCTCAGATGCCTTAAAGGAACGTAACTACATACATAGTCACAGTCCATAGCTGCAATATGTACAACATGATGCAAGCGAGTTGGATACCATGAGAATTTTTTTTTACCTCCATCACAAAGTCTGCGGTTATTAGTCCTCATTTCTATTGTTGAAAAGGTTGTGTGATGGACAATTACCTATTTTGTAAAATGACTTGGAAATTTCTTCTTTGTACAAGACAAAATCTCAGACACTTCTCATATGTGAACGATGTGATCATCCAAAACAGCTTAATAGCTAATACTTGTCATCGTCTAAAGAAAGACGCAAACTAACTACCTTCCTTATACTGTTTGTTATCTTAGACAGGTTTAAAAATAGAGTTGTATTTGTCATTTGTAGATAGAAATAATAAAAGGGAGTCAGGTTGCGGGCTGACTTTTTCTGAGCCCTCTCGAATATATATTTTTTATCTACACTTTGAATGGTTTCTTGCATCAGCCATCTTTTATTAACCAGAATAATGCATCAATGTCTCCATTAGTGTACTTGAATTAAACTCAATAGAGTAGATGAAGCATTGTGTGTTTACTTTGTTAATATATCAAACTTCAACTGCACAAATTTTTATACAGGTCGCATCTCACGGCTACTTTGAATTTAAAGATGATGAGTCCATTGTAATAATTTAAGGCTGAGAACACATCAACCCTTTTCATGAATCATTTGTTACAGGTAGTGGTATTGTGATTGCTACTTCATTTTATCATTTTCTTCATAAAGTTCATCCATCCAATATCAATTCGGCACCTTACATATGTAATAGTCACAGAATGACAAGCTAATATTGCATGACATGTAGAAAATTCATTGATTGTTGTTTTTAATTTTTCAATTAATGTATACGCAATACGCATAGGCAACTCTACGTCAGAAGCAACAGAAGCCTGACAACGGGTCGAAATTAGTTGAATGTCTTAAAGTTTGAAGACATTTACTATTTAATCATCATTACTACAATACAAAAGAAAGAATGTAGAAGAATACGTATGTACACTATGTAGGTGCGTTTGCCTTCTTTCTTTCTTGTTCCCTGGTACAATATCCTAAAATTGCTGGAGTGATGACTGATAGCAAGTAACCATCCTACTTTTTCAAAAGAAATTTCTTCTCTGTTGAAAAATGATTCCAAACTTTATCATCATCATCATCGTAATAATTACTGGCTGTGTCTCCAGTCCATTTCCTTTATTCATTTGTCAATGCAAAAAATCCAGGCAAGACAGGCAGTAATCAAGTTATTTCAGAGCATTTCGTAAACAAACAATTTCCAATTTGATATTACAAAGCGCACCTATCTGTTTAACCGTGTTTTGTAAATATTTTATAAATTTTGTATCTTATTTATTTAGGCTACAAGTGAAATGAGAGGTACATTATGAGGAGTTGTATTTGACTAGGTGGCTTTTCATAATTATTTCAAATCATCATTATCACCTGTTGGGCTTGTGTGAATTTAAAGTTATTCAAAATTGCTCAATCCTTTCTTGCGTTTAGCTGTCATAAATATAATATGCTTTCCAAGGATAATACCAAGGTTTTATTAAAGATTTCGCAACAATACCTCCAATTTCCTAAATATCCTAACAATCTCATTGAATATTAAAACAAAGTAGGATTGTTCTCAAAGACCTGGTAGTTTAAAAGCAGAATTGAGTCGGGGGAAATGAGGGTGTAAAAACTTACACCTACAATGGTGTCGAAATAGCCACATAAACTAAATCGATTTTCGTACATTTCTCAAACGTTTCTATTCTCTCATCCGAGGTAAATAAGGCAGGCAAGCAGGGAGAGTCTGGGAGAGGCAGAGAAACTATAACTTTCTAGTCACGCAATCTAAGCAAGCAGCCTACCGCAGATGGAGAAAGTAATGTTGGTCGATCCCCTTTTCTTTTTCATCTATAATATTAAATGTGTATGCAATTGAACTTATAAATGCCGTGTTGCGGTTGACTGTTTTATTCATGCAATCCTCAATTTTTATTTCATGATCAACTAGGTGTGCCTTAAATGGGGTGTGCTTTAATAAAACCAACATGCTAAATAATATTATGAAAGGTCGTACCAATTAATTTGCCCCATTGCTTTCACCATAAACATAGAAATAAGCTTTTAAAATACCAAGAGTTTTATCACGTCATCTTTTTAGATTTGAAAGCTTTTACTTTGATCTAATTTGACATTTTTTTGAATAATGCATACTTTGCTGAAACTCATTAATTTTTAATTTAGTGAATTTAGTTCATTGTAATTCAGAAATGCTACTGAATCCTTCACGTAGGGTTGAAAATGAATAAAATAACAAAATTACAGTACATATTTTTACGAGTATATAGTAAACTTTTTTTTTACATGCAAGGAGGTGGTAACTCTAGAATGAAACGGATAATTAGGAAGTACACAAAACGTCCCAAAATCCTCCTCAACTATTTTTCATTTTTTATGTTGTGAAAGGTCATGTAAAATGCTTATGAAGTGATTGGTAAATGATGTGAACGTCTGTGGGCCTTTAATGGGTGGAGTATAATATAAATTTCCTTGGATCTGAGAGGCATATCAACATACTCGTGGGTGCCACACTGCTGAGTATCGCAGGGACTGATGAGGTCAAAAGTTCATTTGGCCAGACGTAGTTTTATAAAAAAAATTAGAATAGAAAATTAGAGTTAAACACGGAAAATTCTCTGGAATGAAGAATACTGTCTCAAGTCTGAGCAAAGTTGGTTTGATTTTGACTTTAAGACATTACTGTTAATGCGAGACAACTCACATCAAGTAAACCATATAATTTCCACTTTCCCCGAAAACTTTGTTTGAAGTACCTTGTCTTTGGGTAATTTAGCTCAACTAAAAAGGAATCAAGGAATACATGTGCGGCACAAAGGCTTTATTGTATTATGTATTGTTTCATCTTGAACAAGTCAAAGATCATGAAATACGGCTTTGGGACCGATACTTATGTGAGGTTTGTTCTTCTTTTTACTCTAAAATCTAAGCATATTTTTATATTGGTTTGAGGGCAACCTTTCTTGAGCTGGAAGGGTACATATATGTATTTAGTACAATATAATACGATACAAAAACTCTGCATTGTTCAAAGAGTGAAGGAAACCCATGGAACGCCGTTGTCTTAGTCTACCCTATAATTTTCCTTAAAAACTCAATAATTTAATACTCCATCAGAAATATATTTGGAGCCAAGAGAAGGCACTTTTGTTTTTTATTGAGGAAGGAACGGTTTTGATAATAATGTTCGTTTTGCTCGTTCGTCTACATTCCCAAATAGGATGTGTTTACATCTCAAAATAATTTTCAATTTGGGTAGGCCAAGAACATTTCACAAAAACTTCATTTGCACAATAATTATAATTTGTTTATATTTTTTTCCATCATTGCCAAACAAAAAATAAAAAAACATTGGTGTTTGTGATAATTTTATGCATTATTGCATTATGCACTTCTTTAACCACAAATACATATTAAATATACCATGCCCACGAATTCATTCAATTCTTGTTGTAAATGGTTTCTTCTCCAGTCACAATTGGGTCAAATTGAACTTTTTTATTACATTTTGTTCTTTTGCATTCATATTTTGTTTTCAGAAATAATATTCGTTCAAATGCTTTACATATGTTTTCACTCAAACATTATTAATTTCATTGCAAAAGCATTTAAGAAATCCACGCTCGTTTGTATTTTATAATTATTCAAATAGATTCTCTACATTAAAACTAATTAAATAAAAAGATTTAATAGCTGTTAAAACCATTTTATCACTAATCAAAATCAACAGAGCAGAAAATTAAATGTAAAGTCAATAATACAACTATTTACGATTAGTATGCCTATCTATCCAACAATAATTACAAAATGGAAATGGATGGTGGAGCAAGAAACAGCATTTATAGCTTGGGGTATGAATAATAAACAAAGGTTATGTTATTATTTAAGTGAATTTTTACTGATTTTCATTAAAAAATTTAGATAAAAGGTGCTTCTGAGTATTTTTGCACACTAACAAACTAACAATCGCACATCCTTTTCACAAGATTTTTGTAAAGGCATAGCACTTGGATAATGTAACTACGTATCTTTGTTTCCATTTGGTTGCTGCTGGCTTATCAGATCAGAAAACATCTTTCCTCTCATGAGGAACTTTTTTCCATTGCTTCGCCAATCCAATTTTCTGCACGCAATCATAGTTTACTTTTGTTTCATTAAAACTGTTCATTTAAAAATCCCAACCTGAAGACAAGGGGATGCCAAGTTATTTGTCAAACACTTTAACTTGAACTGTATGATACATACATATACATATAAGCAACTTTCAGCAATCCTGTAACAATGAAATTATGTGTAATTAAATTATTTGACGTTTGGTGCATGCTGGAACATTCAGCCTTGTACGTACATACATACAATTCAAACTTGATGAAGTTTTATAAGTCATACATTCAATAAGGAAGAAAGACTTATTAGTTTAATAAAAATGTGCATGACTAGGCAAAGGGGTGATGAATGGGCGAAAAAACGTTAATTGCAATTTATAACAAAACTGATTAAAGTGTAGCATGAAATTTTCAACCAACAATTAAACTCATTCATTAAATAAATGATTTGTTTGGCTTAATAACTCAACTCAAACAAACCTAAAGAGTCAACACTTTTATTATGTAATAATAATAAGCCATTCTTTTGCATAGTTTAATCCGCCGTATCTTTTATCGTTAAAGTGCATCTTAATTGACCTATGTTTGTATACCGAATTTTATTGTCTTAAACAATGATAGAGAGATAAATATGTTTCATTGTTCCAAAGTTTTTAACACCTTCAACATTTAAACAATTTTTAATTCAAACTGCTTACATTCAATCAAGATGCTGATCAAGAATTACAAAACTGAATTGCGTTGAAGAGTTATAAAATATTCAAATATTCCGATAACAATATTAGAATAATTTTTGATTAATTTCTAGTTTCGACATTTATGGGACAGTTGAAATAGTTGTTTTTCACTTTGAAGAATATCAAACCGAGATTTTCATCCATATCAAAATTGGCAGTAAACAATACAATTTGCTGCACTGTACCAAGATTCATTAATACTTTGATAACTGGCTTGTGTTAAAGAATAAATGTCGATTTTAAAGATTCGTTGCTAAAATGTTGGGTCATGTTTTTTAAACAAAACTGTACTGCACTATGAAATTTTAAATTCTTCAATATTGAGCTCACCTTATGTATGTAATATTCATTATGAAGAAAATTCTTCAGAACAAAGTTTTTTTTTGCTCAATGGCCATAATTCAGGTATTGAATTACAATGAACACGATCATATTTCAAATTTATGCCGATTGCGTGCTCATTCAAGATTTATTTGCCTGAATAGAGTTTGCATTAAAAATCGAAAAAAGAAAACCAGCTACTATAACTTCTAAAAAAATATTGGCTGAAAAATTATGAATCATTCTTATTTTTGTAGTTTTAATTGATTCAAAAAATGGCTTAAAAATGTGAGCATGAATTGAATAATACCATTTTCTAGTTAGGAGGAGTTTTGTATGATACGAAAACGTTGTAAATTTTCAATTTGAGTTATTCAAATTCATTGCAATTTAAATTAAAATAAATAAGAATTATCTATTTCTGGATGAAATTATGTACCATGTATTTTTAGTGAGGTTTTAGGAAACTTATATTAATTCATTATACTTACATTCATTTTCGCAAAGTCAAACAGGGGTAGATTTAGACATCGAGTTTTTTGGTTGATAAATTTCTCTGCCTTTCTCTCAACGACACAAAAAAAGCTTAAACTTTACACTTTCAACGGAATCCTTTTCGTTTTGCAGTGATACACGGATTGATCATTGACTAATCATTAATATTTTTGCGCTTTTTTAATCAACAATTGCAAAGCCTTTTTTTAACTTTTGAATATTGGATTGATATCACCTTTCTCGGACTACGCCGGATCTTGCATTGGTTTCAATTTGTTTCATAGTAAATATAATTTATCAAAATAATATAACATAACAGATTTCAATAGGTAGCAATATTTTAATGGTTTGCAATATATAACTGTTCACATCTTTGAGGTTCAATTTTATGCTCGTTAATTTCACACATAAAAGCAAATTTATGTATTAACACTTCCTTTGCACTAAATGAAATGGTCAATGCTTCTCAAGGATTTTTGAAATATGCAAAAATTCATTAAATGCAACTTTTATTGTGCAAAACTGTGACCATCAAGTTTGTGTTTATATCTCTACATGAATTTAATAGAAACAAGTCAGAAGAAGCTAGAGGAGCTTTCGTGATGATGAACTTGACTTGACGAAGAACAATGCAAGACTGTAATCGAAAAGGACAGCTGATATTAGATTTATTTTTTGACGAAATTATAGGCTTTGGTCAACAGGAACGACTAGGTTTACCTCTCGTAAACTTGGCCCATACTTACACAAGTTCATTCCAGTCATAAAAACATCCATCCAGATACTCTTTCAACTATCGACAAGAAAGGGAAAAATAATATGTATTATTATGTACAAAACTGGCAACAACAGCAGTCAAGCTAGTTAGCTACCAACTTATTATAACGTCACCTCAAATTCCCCTACTGCCTTATTCGGTAATATGCCAAATGAATTTTAACTTCTTTTCAAATCGACTTTTTAAGAAAAAATCATTTTCATACAGATAAATTTCCCCTTGCAAAACAATGCAAGATAAATAGAAATCATTTAATGAACCATAAGAAACCAATACATATATGTACATATGTACATATATTTGGATAAATTTTATTCCTTCATTGATTCAAATTGGTTTTATGGCATATGAAATTGAACTCTTGAGCAATTAATCAGTGATCGAGTTCTCACCCCTGCAAAGCTGAGAGGGGTTAAATGAGTGGCGTGAGAAACGTTTGACATTTGATTCAATTTAAAGCAAAACGTGAAGGGAAGAAAGCTTTTAGTGCAAACGAGAGAGGAGGTTAAAAAATTAGACAATTAACAAACTGTTTAGCTATTAATTAATTTATTCAAGGCAGTTGGGTTTATGTGGCACGTTTTTTCATTCTTTTTTGTTACCTCCAATCCTTTTTAGACGGTTTTGTCAACTCAATAAATTTACAAACAATTTAAACGATTGAAAGATTAGTTTTATTTATTTTCTATTTTTATTATGATGGAATGGATTGTCCTTGATTCATATGACTTAATAATTATGAAAGGAATATGTATTTTAATATTTTAATGAATCTACAAACTATAACTTTGAATCTAACAACGTTAAATATTTACATTATATTCAGCAATATTTTAAATAAAGGTATGCACATTGTTTTAATACTGATGTGAAAATGATGTGGGATTGTTCCCTTTGATATAAATTATAAATAAAAATAAAATTGGGTTTAAATAAAATAGGATTGACACTTGAATTCCAACTGTCTCACATTCCAAACAATCCCGAGTGAAAATGTTGCTGGAAAGGATAATGGGATGGAATATTAGTCTGAAAATTCATATTGCTCCCAGCATACGAATTATTTAAAGTTGACTTAATTCCATTGGAAGGTGAATAGGAATTATGAAGTTGATAGGATGGAAAATGAGGATTATTACCACTATTACAAATGTTATTACCGGGATTACTAATACTTTGGTTGACTATACTATTGTTATCATAATAAGGGTTTGAGGCAGTAGCAGTGGCAAAGTGATGAAGAGGAAACTGATTGGAAGAGAAGGACGTCTGCACTTGAGGAGACGTAGATTTGACAGGAGTCAACTCCAAAGATGATGACGATGACGGACTAACAATAGCATACTTTGAAGCCGGGCTTGGACAGATTGAAGAAGAAGGTGACATGGAAGGAGACGGTGACAATATTGAATATGGAATACTTTCACCAACTCCACTTCTGTTGTCGATCATTGGATTTTTATTCTCTCCCGACTTATTGTTATTCAAGTCGAGAAAATTTATTTCTTTGTTGTCATCGGAGGAAGAATATGATGATGATGAGGACGACAGTAATGGTTCAGGTGTACTGGTTGTTGATGTAACTTCTCCAACTATTGGGTCAAATTGTACTGACTTTGATTTCAAACTGTCAATCATGGTTTTGCTACTATTCTGCCCTTTGTTGCGAGATGAGGGGTTGTTGTGGGTTTTGACATGTTTGGCAAGATGGTCACTGTAAATTTCCAAGAATGTGTCATTTCTTTTTGTTACACGGGCTTTCGCAGTTCATTATTCCAAAAAAGCATGTCATTAAGGGTTTTAGTGCTTGTAATCATCGGTTTATTTACCTTCGCATAAATCGTTTTTGGCATTCACTGCAAACGAAGCGTTTTTCCCCAGTATGTGTTCTCAAGTGTCGCTGCAACTCGTCAGAGCGAGTAAAACGCTTCCCACAAAACAACCAATTACAACAGAAGGGTCTTTCTCCCGTGTGCCATCTCAGATGAGCTTTTAAATGGGACGTTTTACCTGTGAAAATATTTGCTTACCATATATCAACCATACAACTTCCATGTGCATACCATAAACCTGCAAATAAAATAAAAGACATGAATGTCAAATAAATAATTGTACTGTAAAAAACCTATATTTTATTCTAATAGCCACTTATTCCAATTCAGTGATATTATTCATTTCATCCTCAAAGTAAGTGTCTTGACTAACTTACCATAATATTTTTTTACAATGAATATCAGTGGAGCGTAGTAAATTGTCACGTTTTTTAAGCTTTCAATTAATTTGGTGTAATGGAATGATGCCGAAATTGTAGTAATCAAAATATTTTCTCATTTTCCTCATCTCATTTTTGAGATATGTACAGATTTAAAGATTTAATAAAGGTGTAAAACTACGAAGGCACGTTACAGAATGGGAAGGAAATATATTATTGTTGTTGCAATAATTTATCTAAAACCTATAATTTTTATAAATTTTCTCTAGCAAAGGGTAGCTTGTTAAATAACCGCAGAAAACGCCTATTTTTAAAAAAATAATGAAGTCAACCAACAGCCATAAACAAAGGGACAAAATTATAGGTATTATAGAACCGTCATATAAATGCACAACTCTTCAATTATTTTTATCATATTCTCAAATTGTTTTCTATTATTTTTTTAAGCGTATGTCTGTCGGTGTGTATACCATCGCTTGTAACGTACTGATGCATAATGTAGTACATGCATATCAACATAAATATATTTCTTATTCATAAAAAAGTATCATGAATAATAATAATGCCTTTCTTACCTTTCCACAACCAACCATGTGACAAATGTGTTGACGCTTCTTTTTCTTTTCACCAGGCACTGAAATATTACAAGCATTTCTAAAATTAACAGCCAAGAAAAGTATCTCGAGATATCAAGACACCCATCATTGCATTACTGTATAAACATCAATTACCAGTAATTGGCTGAATTCCGCTAACACAATTGGGGCATCTGCAACGTCTTGATTTTCTTGCAGTGGAATTAGGCATAATTGACGCAACTGCAGCAGCTACTGAATGTGAAGAATTAAAAAACATTGATGGGTTAAAAGACGTCGAAGTTCCAGAGGGATTAAGGGGTGGAGGTGATTGATGCAGCTGTGACTGAGAAGGAGGTGTAGGCCACCATTGATAATGTTCTTTAGTTGTTCCATGATGAGAATTCGGATGATGAAAATTTGGATCCACAATTCCACCTCTGTGATGTGATATGGACATTGGGATGTTCATATTGCAAAATGATGAATGATGAGAACCATAACCGGTGGTACTACTAGTAGGGTATGATGGTAAATTGTTAAACTGCAATTATTATTCAATCATTAGCATTGTTAATTGATAGACTTCATTTATTTGGGATTGTGCCCCATTTTTGGAGAAATTAACGAAGAAATGATGGACTGTAGGTATTAAATCAATCCTTCAGCAAAGGTAATTCATATTATATAATACATATATGTACATCAATTCATGGACACACGCATTTTAGTAAATGATAAACTATTTGGAAAAAGGGTGATGAGAGATAGATGGATTGAACAAGAAAAATAGAACAATTAACTGACCTGATGAGATTGCAACGATCCATATTGATGATGATGAAACCCATTCATGAAGATCCCTTCCATCATTTTATTTTGTTGCTTTCAAAAAACTGAGATAATTACCAACACACGCACACTTGTATGAGATGTAAACTAAATTCTGTTCACAAATTGTTGTGATTTTAGCTTTGTCAACAATTAAGTGTATTCCGGAAAGTTCAGGAAACGATTGACTTTGAATTTTGAAATGATGGGACTTTTAGGTGTCAACTTGTATGTAATAGATATCCATTACTTAAAGTGAGATTGTTGCATGGAATGAGTCTTGTACAGCTAGGCCGGGTTCCTTTACAGGGACATGGGTACTTAAAGAATTAGGAGCCACACCATTCAAAGCATTAGAGGATAACCTGGATTTGTGACAAAATTGTAAACTTGACCAAAGGGCTTGTTTAAGTTTACACCCTTTGTGACATTAGGGCTGTCGAGGGCGGTTCATGAGGAGGTATTTTTCGGTACTTTAAGAGAGAAAAAACTGGAAGAATCGTTATCGGTATATTATCCTTTGGTAAATAGATTAAGCCAATTCCAAGTAAAGGACCCTTTACATTGCTGGAATCCAATTACATGTCAACTTGAAAACTTTTCATACTCTGGAAAAGTTCAAGTTTACATACAACAATAATTATTAATGTTTATATGAAACAAATTAAATTGAAAGAAAGAATTAAGAACTGTTCATTTTATTCATTTATTGATTGTCCAATAAGTTGGATTGCATACACGTAAATAAGTACTACTCTCTATGCTGTGGCTCTTGATTCCTCCTTCCTTCGGTATTTTAGACTTAAAATTATTTAATGACAGAAAGCACACGCTTGAAGAAAAGCCCATAACGCCTGTCAGTCAGGAGATATTAATGATAAGAAGAATATTGTAGCTATTAAGCTGTAACTGGTTCAAGTAATACATCAAATCGACAACCAGTCGTTTGTTTTAGAGTTTGACAAAGAGTTCCCGTTTTCATACACTTTTCCTTTAAAATGTCGACAGGTAGTGTAATTAATTATCTTCAGTACACCATATAAACTGTAAGGTACTGATGTTATGTACATACATTGGTCATTGGTTCAACACGGATGTTCAATAAATATTAATGTGAGTCTGAGTCTAAAATACATAAAAGCTTTGCTCTCATGCTTAGAAATTTTGATAATTGATTTTTTTAGTTTACATTCAAACATTCCTCTAAGGAAACATCATTTATCCACGACAGAACTTTATTATAAAGAGCAAATAAATACTCCTCCTGATCATTTCTCTTCAATTGGAGTAAAGCCAACAAGTTTTTCCATATTCTTTCATCAACTTCTCCAGAAACTTCAATAACTCAGAAGAATAATGTGATTTTATTTCATCGTCAGAGTTAAAGAAACGCCTTACGTAAACAAATAAGCATTCAAAATACTTTTTATAAACATTCCTCATGAAATGAATTCGTTCAAGAGGAAATATCACTTGAAATGTATGAAAGTATAGAAAATTCATCTGATGAAACCCACCTTCTGGTATCAAGTAGTGCTGTTTGTAATTTAAAAAAGGGAACAATCATTGCCCACAGTGTGGACAATGAAATGTAAACATGAGAAATTACAACCAAGTGTCCATGTCTTGGATTATATGACAGATTCATTTTGTGTGAAACTGTTCACATGGAATAAGCCAGAAAAGAAGGTGCTAGGTTTACACCTGAATAATGCATTACGTTACTTATTGAATTACGTGCTTCATTGTTGTACTTTATAATGCCAATAATAATGACCCAAAGAACTCTTGACTAGTAGTGGGAAATTTTGAAGAGACACAAAATCCGCCTTGAGAATTACGTTTACCAACACTACACTCCCTATGACCACCTTTACAATTTTTCTTATATTTTACCTCTAAAGCAAGCAAACCCTAATTCTTTCAACGGTTTTCAAGTTGAAAGTCTCAGAGGGTTCCTTTAAAGCCATTCAATTGCTTCTTGTCAAAATCAGCAAAGAAAAGTCAACTCGACCTATTATACAGAAGTTCACAGCAGGGGGCTCAAGATGCACCCTTCACTTGTTAAATTTTTTCAGATCCTTTTTTTTCCTCAAAAGTCACTTAATGCGATAATGTAAATGGTTTGTAGCAAATCATTTGGCAAAACGCTTAGAGATACTATGTCTTCAACTCCTTACAATTAAACGTGTATAAGATGCCATGTTATAGCTTTAACAAAAGAGTCCTGTGACGCTACCCCTGTTGTGAGGGTGAACTATTTTTCATGGGATTTCTTTAGCATACCGCACTATTTTTCTGACTCTCAGAAAAACTTGGTCGGTCTCTTTTCCAAATTTTTCTCCACTACTTCAACAACCATTTACCCACACGTAATGATCTATCTTTTGAGTCGTTCTAGAAACTTTTGTCTACCGAAAGAAAGATCAAAGAGCCTGATTTTGTGTTCTTTATATTTTTGACTGTTTCCTGCTCTGTACAAAAGTATTGTACATGAAATTATTGAACTGCAACGCTTGATTACATATAAAAGGTGAAAGACGTTGGAGCGACCTTGCCAAACTACGATAAGCCTAAAATGCTCAATCGAGTATACTTAACTATATAATGTTGAGTAATGAAGTTTTCTAAAGGAAGTAATCTGTCATCTTTTACCCATTCCTAATTCCTGACTCAACATTATACATTATGTTCAAACATGAAACATACATTAGTTAGTGCTTCAGGAACGATAAACAATAACAATAACAAACAAGCTCTTACATATATGTACGGTCGTTTCAATTATCCACTATACTAAACATTGATTGAATGAATGAACGAATGAATTAGTATGAAATTTACTGTGGGGTCACAAATATTGGGATTCCTCAAGTACTTTTATCGCAGAAAACAAATCTGGGAAGATACTTTTCATTTGTTGACAATATACCTTAATTTAGTTTACACCAATTATATTAACAAAATTAAGGCATCGATTATCGATACGAATATTTACGCGACATTATATATTTTGTAAACAGGCATAAAATTCATATTAGCAAAAACTCGCAGTTTACAACTAGAAATAATAATAACAATACAACATAGCTTTTCCTTCAGGTGAACAATGGATGTATCTCACCTCACAGGTAGGGATAGTAGTAGTAGCAACCTAAATTATTACTAACAGTTAACACTACCAGTAAATACAATGGGAAATACCAATAGACAATAAACGCCAATGACACAAGCTGAGTATTTTATGATCATCTTACAAAAAATCTGCATCTTCTCCACTTTCTCAGCCTATTCTTATTCCCTCGCACACCAGGCGCTTTAATACTATATTTTTGAATGTGAAACATTACTGATGAACAATGAGGATGTGTCGAGTCTGAAGGATAGGGCAATAAAGTTGAACAGGGGCAATAAAATTCAGTAGAAGAAAACCAAGGAATAACGACAGTAATTATTGCTCTTTGCCCTTTTTTCCAGTGCAGACAAGCTGATGATTGGCGTGTTGTATTTTATCCCAACAATGAAACTGAAACAGTACAAACCGTGAGAACTCGAGCGATCCTACGATTCCTTGACTTTTCTCCAGCGCAAATGCATTCTCTTGCTTAATTTAGCTATGTCATTGACGTTAAAGAGGAGATTACCACTTGAGTTGGTTGTCAAAAGTCGTCCGCCTATTAATACCTCCTAATAATTTCATTTTTCACCTCGTTACCACATAAAGTTAAACGGACGATATTGATAAATAAATGTGATAGAAGATACTGGAGACAGGGACAAGTCAATCTTTGCTTCACTTTGTAAGATGGATAATAATTGAATGAACTAGTCATTATTAAGTAGACATGATGAGCATACACTAGGGGCAAAAATAAACCGGACACTCAATTCCAAAATGCTTGCACCTAAATTGCATGAATGTCGCTATTCAAAATCAATTTGTGTTTTCACAAGTTTGTAGAGAATTTAATGATGAAAAAATAGTGGTAAAATAGTGTAACTATAAAAATTTTCTCACAAGTTAATCATTAAGAAACTAAAAGTTGTCCAAAATTCATGGGAAAAAATTGACCGGACAGAGACTTTATTTAATTTTTTACAAATATGTGACAAATTC
>JAAOWG010000114.1:0-37761 GCA_036491945.1 Paranurophorus simplex
GCCTTCCATAAATATTTTCATGTTGTATTCCGCATCCTTAATTGCTTTATGGGGCTTTTTAAATTGACAATCTTCCTAGAAATGATAGAAAAATATATCACGAAGACTCATTTCTTGAGTATCACCAGAAATATCAATATGTGGTCTTCTATAAAATTGTTGTAGATCAAATGTGTCAGCATAATCATCACACCCAATGTCCATACATGAAAAATTATTTTCTCCAGCCACCGTTATAACTAATTTTCCTTTAATTGCAGACTTCACAACTTCTTTTACACTATCCCATTGTTCACCATGCTGAAGACTGTACCTCGTTATACCACATACTTCAACATCCTTTTTCCCATCAAGAAATGTCTTTGGAGCGTGGAAGACATTTTTTCTACAGGTTTTTCCAGTACTGTCCATCTTGTTTTTTATATTTCTTCAGCCATTGTTTTAGGGAACGTTCTTCTCCTTCAGTTCCAGGCCTTGACTCACTAAGTGGTCTTGACTCTGGACGTTGAAACGGTGTTTGTAATTTATTTTTCTGCTCTAGCCACGAAGGTCCTACCCACTCTCTCTTTTTTGTTGAAGGCCTCTGTAAACTGTGTCTTAAAATATTTTTGAGTTGATGGATTTCCTCCGAATTCAAAGTCAATGAGAAGCTTTTCAAGAAATCCAACTTGTCGACTGATGAGGCATATCCAGCCCAAGCAATTACATGATTCTGTAAACAATGATGAGTCAAAACCAAATTGAGTTAAGACCATCATTTCTTACCTGTTATTCTATGTCAATTGGGTTCATTTTGTTAATGATGATCTCCAACTAATTTGAATCTAAAATGAACAGATAACAATTAAGCAAGCAAATACTTACATAAATGGATCTTATAATAATTATTACTCACCAGATTAATCCTTGCCTTTGTGGGAGGAGGAATAATAAATCTAATTTTCTTCGTGGATATTTCCACAATCCAACTTTGAATGTTCCGGTTGGTTGGGCAGTATTTAGTCTCATTTGAGAATTAAACCAAACTTAAGCTTAATCCAAAATTAAGCTAATCAAAAAAAGGGCTCTGAATGAGCAAAAGTTTTAGGCTTAAACCTGGTTTAGTTTTGGATTAGCTTAACTCAGGTTTAAACCTAAAGGGCTGAATTGGGCCCCTTGTTATTAAATATTTATCTGGCTAACAGAGTCTGCAGTCGTTTGGACATAAGGTTAAAGACGTTATGTATGGAACAAATTAAAAAAGACTTTTAAATAGTTGTGAAAGATCAGAGTATAGAGTTTGCAGGGAGGGCTGTGATTTTGCTTTACTGATGGGTCAAATTAAGTTTTACGTTTTATGACTTTGTTAACCACCCAAGGGTCTATTTTCTTGGAAGCTAATCAAACGCTGCGTAGTTAAAAATGAACTTGTTCTAATATACGGAACCCCAAAAGAGACATAAGCTGGAACTCATGACCATTTGCATTTAGAAGAATTGGATTTCTTTTTTGACATCTTAGTTTTTGGAGCATAATCACTCAAACACCTCAAAACCTCTCTGCTCATAACGACATACTCTTTGCAAGCTTTATGAACTCCGAACTTTGCAGAAATGCGGGCTAAAAGAAACATCAGCTATGAATTGAACCGTGTTTAGTATTCATGAATTTTATGGGAAAAGTTGGATCTTGTTTTAATTAGCAATATATTTTATAAAAAGTTTAATCTCCAAGATTAAAAGTAAAAAATAAAGATCCTATTAGCATACACATAATTCTTCTGTAAAGAGTCAAAAAATACGACTTTTAATTTTCTCCGCTTTGGAAGAATTTAATTTTGATTTGATTAATTTAATTAAGTAACAATTCAATTTAATTTATTTATCATCAATTTTAAAATCATCAATAGTTATTTAATTACTGTTCTTTTTCAAAGACATGTGTCATCTCGAAATGTATGTATGTATACAATTAGTAGCATATCAAAGACACTCCAGGATTTTAATAAATTGATCACATGCCAATATCGATGCACATCACATTGCAATGACTTTTTACATCGCTTTGCTAACTTATTTTATTCGTTTACTTGATGAATAAACTGACTTACATACAAATGACACATTGGAATATCACCAGCTTGCAGCTGTCAGGGATGATAAATGATATACATAAGTAATATTTTTGGGAATCCCAACCTACTTTTTCTTTCTCTCTCAAGCCTCAACAAGGATAAAAAGAGAGGAATAGATAAAAGAGAAAGTGAGATTACTCTAAGCTATTGTCAAGTAGAGCATTTTCACGGATGTCTTGTTCAAATGACAATTATATCACTTTATGAATCGTCTCTTTCATTTCAAACTCAGAATAAGAATACTACTTAAATTGCTCCAGTCTTTCCTCCGTAAAACTTTAATTTTGCTACTTCCGCAGGTGACATTTGTTAAATGTTTTGTTGAAAGATTTAACCTGATTCTACTCCGTGTGCAGGAAATTAGAGAAAAGGTAAATTTAAGGCAATATAAATACGTAGACATACATATGTATGTAGTAAATAAGTTGAACAATTGTAAAATATTTACATCCGCAGATTGCCATTAAATTTTCTCCCTTCAAAAAGAAATGAAAGATTGATGAAGCAACATTTTTCATTCGCCACAGGTAAATTCATTTTAATTCAACTTTGCAAACAAAGTTTGTACGAACTCTGCTATGCAAACAAATGTCGTAAGTTTTTAGGCAATGCTTAACAATGGTTGTAAGAATTTATATTTCCATTTTCTTGTAGAATATTTAGCTGATTCTACTAAATTGGGAAACAGAAATGTCACTGTAAATTCAACACTATAAATACATAAAATCCCAGCATAGTCTACTTGGTGGTAATACCTACATATTTTCTGCTTCGTATAGGTCAAAAAGTTGAGCACTGAGTGAAAGTATGAGGAAAAAAATCAAATTATATTAAAATAGATGACGCCCTTTAGTTTATAACAAATATTCCAGTTTATGCTTATGCAATTCACATTGTAGGACAAATTATATATACATATGTATGACATTGTCCCATCAAATGACTCGAGGTAAATCAGTGATGCAGTGAAGCACTATATGAACATACTGTGTAGAATGGCAATGACTATAGTGATACTCAAATTGGTGACCATGTAATTATTTTCTATGTATTTTTTTGACGGTGTGTGGTTGAATTGTATAATGCTTTTGTAGGATTGAATCAACATTGAGGAAGTAATGGTGTTATTACGTATCCTTAAAAATATCTGCTGGACTCATAAAATTCTCTGCACTGAGTTTTATGTTCCTCTAGTCAAAGTTGTAGTCAAAGTGTGACCGAAAAGAATTCAATTCGACAATTCTTGAACTTTCTCTATTTACGATCTTTTTATAGGAAATTTAGAGAGGAAATCAATTCTAGAACGTTTCGTCATGTCATTTTATGTATTTTGCTGGTACTCTAGCAATTAGGATTAACACAGAAAATCAATTAGATTTTATACTTTGAACATTAGACTGCAATGTTCAACAACATAAAGCAACATGAGATTTCGCTAAATTTTGCACTTACTAATTGTAAAGGAATGATCCCACCAATCTCGTTTGCACAACCATGCTTTTAGCTCATCTGCAGTATAACTAACGATCGCTACAGGAGGAGCAACCAGCGTCCTTATCACAAGTAATGAAGTGAAAACCTGTGAAAGCAAGATTTTGATTATAAAATTAGACCAAAACATTAACTTTTCATCACTTTTCTCGTCAAATTCTTCTCAATTCTAAAAATTCGTTACCCAAACTGCACTATCTGTACTGCCTAAACCTTGTTAAACATTAACAATTCTAAAATTTTCAATGACAAATCTAACTCGCAAGAATGTCCTAGATCTCCGTTTGAATCATTTTTAAAAAAATTCTAGTTAATAAAACGTTGTGAAATCAAGATTTTGATTTACTCACACCAAAAATGATGCCAAGACGTTTCATCAAATCCAGATCAGTTATTTTTACAGCTTTGGCTGATCTCACGCGGAATATTACGGAGATCCTGAAATAAAAAATTTTGTTTTAATTTATTTTAAGCATGAAAATTACATATGTAAATATTTATGAGACTATTAGCATGTAATAAATGGAAAAGTGTTCAAGTCCAACCAACTATGGGCTTCAATCCAAATGAGCAAAAGATTGAAAAATCCAAAATGAAGAATGTTACGTAATCATAAAACCTTTTTTCGGGAATTCTGCTCCAAAGATCCCACTTTTGAATGGTTGATTGAATAAAGAGGAGTGGGATTATGGAAATTTTTAGACTTACCTCCATGTTTTGAGCATAAGGGCTCCGTAGGCTAGGGAAAATCCTATTTCTCTAAACCACATCTTAAATGTACAGGTTATAACATTGGGACTAGGGTACATCACAGGTATCTGAAATAATCAATCATTTGATTTTCAAGACGTTGTCATTTTCAATTTGTGAGTTGTTTTTTATGCAGCTTCCGTAGTTTTGATGCATGACGGAATTTCAATTTTATTCCCACTATCCATAAGTTTGTATAATAATTTAATCGTACACTTTGTAGAACATTTCACTAAAAGTTATCAGCCCAGTGGATGAATGTTTCAAAGTGATGAGTCAGTAATTTTAATTGTAGATTTTTTTTTCTTGTGGTATGATTTAAAAAACTTACGGTGCAATAAATGAAGAAAGCTCCTAGAACAATAAATCTTAACAACACTGGACTGGCCGCACGAACAACCTGGAAAGAAAAGAATAAATTGAAGTCTGGAAACCACTTGTCACAAGCCTAAAGATTACATTCCCATAAAATTCTTCTCAAAATATAAGAAATATCGCCCACACACGTTGGGAATTCTTCAATTGAATTCAACAGTTCAAATCTTCTCATAAAATTGTGTTTGAGAATGCAGCTAGCAGTAAAAAACATTTTGAAATTGCATTCAATGAAATGGAAGTTGAAGAAATATGACATTGTACAAGTACATGAAAAGATTTGAGGCCAAGTCGTCTGAGATCATAACAGTTACGTCGTTTCATATTCCATTAGCATCATAATACAGATACATTGAACACTACATAAATACATACAGATGAAAATAGATTCTTGTTTCTAATTTTATTTTGCAATAAAGGTTCAAACTTTCTCCCTCTTTGCAAGGATGTCGTATATTTATCATTATACCACTCATCAAGCAAAACCAGGATTTCATACTCAATGCATTCTAATTCTAATGACAAAATGAACAATAAATTTAATTTTTCACAATCATACGAGTTGAACCAGGAGCCTGAATATAATTTGTGACGGAAATTGTACACGGATACATGAACACGAAGCACAATCGAATCGAATCAAATCAAAGAAGTAATCAGTTCCGTTTATCGTTTCTATTTTATGAGATGAAGGCCATATATTGTATGCCTGAGGTAATATTTGTGCTGAAATATTTTTCAACAAAGTTATATTGGTAGAAGGAAAGGTAAGCAACAGAAACTTATTAATGCTCCAATAAAATACCAGTATTTGAAAAGTATTTGAAAAGAAACTTTTGCCTTTTAGATATTTATTTTCCTCTTCAATTGTTAATATAGGATTATGACAGGAAGAAACAAAAACGAGATGACAGGGAAATACTTCTTAGAGAACACAATTATTTATACTGTACAAATTACATTAGTTACTTGACGAGGTCTTTTAACCCACTTGTCTGTTCACCTTTTGAACACCCAAACGCACGCCGTGAACATAAAAAAAATAAAGAAATGTTCCCCAGCATTAACAGCGTTCAACGGTTGCTCCGAACTTGTTAATTTTGCCCGAGTAAATGTTGAGATGAAAAGAAAAACTTATAAAAATCATAACCATTTTCTGTGAATCTCTGACCTTTTGAAGATAAGTGAAATAAAACCTAAATGGAACGTGAATTCTTTTATGAAACGAGGGAAAGAAAATAGAAAATTCTTGGTGTTTGTGGTTACATAAAGATGTTACAGTTTCACTTTCTCAGTGGAAGTAATAGGATACCTTAGAATAGGATATCAAATCACGTTCTTAGAAACCTTCAAATAAAATGCTCCTTCCACGGTTAAAACTTTGAAAGAAAAGAAAGCCAATTAGGTAAGGGTCGTGTGTACTTTCTCATTAATCTTCATCTCGTTTAATAATTTTGTAACCTAACTTAACTTTTTAAAGAAAAGCTTGTGAGAAATGTTTTCAAACTCAATTCCAAAGAGCGTAAATCTAATTAATACTTAAATACGGAAATGAATAATTTTACCTTTACGTCCGAGTATTTCCAAGTAAAAATACCGATGAATGGGAGCATGGCAATAATCCCACCTTGAAGAATAAGAATGCCAGAGCGCATCAACCAGTTCAAAGATACAACACAAGGTCTGTCATCTAAGACAAACAAGATGTTGCATTATATTGATTAGATATGATTGTTCAATACCCAGTATTGAGTATTGTACATCTTCATTGCTACTTACCAATACAAATATCACATCCAATAGAACAAGGCAAGCATTCAAAATGTCCTTCCAGGTCGTACAGACTACTTTCATTCTGTAAAAATTTTAACCAATGGACTCTGGTCAAAGGCTCGAATATACATAATTTAAGCGTACAAAATCAACCAAGATATTTTAAATTACTTAATAATAAAATAATAAAACAAACTTTAAAAGAGTATTCAACATACATACATACGATGATTAATCATGATTGATTTCATTTGACATCATTTTTTAAACGTATACAACAAAGAAGTAGAGTGTAATAAATCTTACTCCGAATATATAATTTCATACAACTGCAACTGATCTCATAGAATGACAGAAAAAACGAATTCGTTCTACTCAACAATAAAAAAAACTTTTTCCTTGATTTTTCCAATCCATTTACAGGTACGGCATTGAGCTACATCAAGGTATATCAATGGTATCATACAATCAGTAATGACATTTGTCGTATTCCTTAGAGTATCAAAGTTTTTAGTATAATTGGCAATACGACAAAGGTCGACGTTTGGGTTTCTGTCATTGGAATGCTTTCCAATTTGGATGAGTACTTTCCAATAAATAACATTTACAACTCAACCCTTCCGCCTCTTTGAAAAGTCTATCCCATTCCTTTTACACTTTTGTCTGAGTATAAATTGATGCAAAAAGCTACAGAATCAAACTGTCAAAAGCCGTGAAAAATAGGAAAATCTTATACATTAGATGAAAGGGTACATAAAAGGGTTCTTCAGTTCAATTTAACATAATTCGAGTCCCTCAAATAAATTGTAAAGAATGTATTTATTTAGGTAAAGGATTGACGGGTTTGGGAGGCCTACACATTATTATGTCGATATATTTATATTTATATAGTAAGTAGTGGATATTCTATTTAACGAAATAAGGCAATTGAAGTTAGAGAACTGGAATAAAAAGGATGAGAACTGTGGGAAGGTGTTGTAGTAGAAATAAAACAAAGAGGAAGTGATGGAAGTATGGAATGGAAGCGACAGTAGTTTCATGTACTTTTATTTCCTTAAAGCAATCCACTTCAATCCATTTCTTTTTCTTGTGAAGGTCTCAAGCTTCTTTGAAAGAAAAGGGTTTTTGTGATATCTTCAAATAAACTTATGAAATGAAAATGAAATAAAACTTTCCCGAAATACAAAGCGAAAGGCGACAACCTTTCCCTTAGGAATTAACCTTTTTTGGAGAATAATTTGTTGTAATTTATTTAGCATGTTGTAATGAGTTTTGAATAAAACACGTCTAAAGGGCTTTAAAGTTATGTAACCTGTTTTGTTTATTTTCAAATCTCTGTAGATGACCAAAACTACGGAACTATGTTACATTTTCAACGATAGCAAAATAACTGCGAGGACTTAAGGGAAATTCAATGTTGAAAGATTGTGGAAGCGGAATCTCATTTTTGAACCTAAACCATATTGGTTTAATGTATAATATATATGCAGTATAGTGCATGACATTGAGGTTGTCTGTATTCCAAACCCGAAACGACTGTTTGATTAAAATCACACAAAGACAAATACTGTAGATACAAATGTCCTTCAGAAAAGGCATCTCAACCTATTTTCTAAAAGTGAGCAACAGATTGATTTCAAATTACAATTCCTTTGAGGTTATTGGGAATTCCCATCTTATTGCTTTCTCATTTATAAAACTTGCAGTGCAGTTTGATATAGCCCGAGCCGGGGAACAGTTAAAGTTACACACAGTTAGTTTCGTCGTTTTTTTTTCAAAAGCGGTCAGTCTATCATATCAACAAACCTAACCCTAACCCCTAACCTAACCAAACGCCCCAAAAATAAAAATCTCAAACTCAACTTATAAAATATCATAGTTTTCAAAAATACAAAACAAATACAAAAAGTTTTTTTGAGGCAAGGGTCCCCCACTTGTGATTTTTGTCAAGAAAATCATTGACTAGGGTTGACCGATCTGGCCCATCTCCGAACTGGATTCCTATTGACTTAATGTATAGGTACCAAATTTCATCCAAATCCGTTCACCCGTTCCCAAGTTATCGTGTTATCAGACAGACAGACAGACAGACATGATGGCTATATAAGCCCTGACTCGGGCTAAAAAGTGAATCTTTAACATAAAATATTGATTTTCAATTTCAACACTAGCATGATATCGCTCGATAACTATACTTGATAAGTTTTATTAATAGAATTCTAACAAAGAAACATTCCTTCTTGAGAATTTCTTTCTGTAGATAAAAGCAGTTACATATTTACCTTTCTTTGCCATTCAGATTCAGAAGTTAATATAAATTCTCTTTACAGTTTTAAGTTTATATTTCTCTAGTTTAAGTTACTTCCTGAATAAAGTCGTTCGTAAGTTTACGATTTGTATCTTGAAGAAAAGGAAAGTGAGTGAAACTGTTCTTTTTACATAGGGACAAATAAGAGCTTCTTATAGTAAAAGTGTAAAAGATGCAGGTTACAATAGATGTACAAAGGAAGAGGATAAATTGATGTTGGTTCTCGAGAGATGAATTCAAATATAAAAAGAGAAGAGATTGGAAAAATGGGATGCTAAAGGTTGTTTTCCCTTATGGAGTAAAACATGTAATGGTAGACATCAAACAAAATCAAGCATCAAGTAGTTCTATAATATCTTGCACTAAACTAAATACGAGAGCAACAAAACAAGAAAGCGAATTGATGACTAACCTCTGTGAACTTTCGCTCGTACTCTTCTTCTAAAAGCGTTCCGTTAAAGTATTTGAATACAGAGGTAACGTTTGGAAAGTAAAAGCCCACTTTGCATTCACAAATATAAGATCCACGACGAAATCCCAATCCTGGTATGGGCACACACTGACGAAGTACATGAAAACCACAAGTAAAAAAACACATAAAACACTTTATTTCCCTTCACCAACAATATAAAAGAAGAGGAAGGATGGATATTAAATGAGTGAATGGCTCTCTTGCATTTTAATCATTTTCTCTCTTAACTTGTAAGATATGGAAAAGTGACATGACTTTATCTTTACAATGGCATATGGCTGAGAGCCTCAAGGTTTTATTGTATGACAACTTGGCATAAACCACCTTTTTTGACATAAACCTTCTTTTGAACATTCACTACATGCTCCCGAGGGTGAAGATATTTCATCCTTTCACCTCTTTACATAACAATCATCATTTCCGAGCTTCGGAAACAAGGTATTATCAAGGAAACAACCAATCACAATATTTCCTCAATATTTGAATTGATTTTGAACACTGAAAATGAAGTGCCTCCTAATTACCACTTTTATGACAAAAGGAATGTTTTATTCCTGTAATTCTACTCAAGTTAATACTAATTCTATCCACTTCAAATATGATGATAATACTGTATAACAGGATTTATGCAGTGTTCATGCTACACATTTTGAATCCTTTTATTTTATATATCAATCATTAATGCTGAAATGAATTGAATTCTGTCTACTTAATGAAACGTGTATATGTACACAGAAATGCTAATTTGCAAACATGCATAAACTTGAGTTCGAAATATATTATAAAACCTTTGCAAAGCTATATAATACATGTGTACATATTATAATCACACGTCACGAGAAAGACATTCCGATATTTTCGTAAATTAGCGGTGCTCATATTTATAAATAGAAATTAAAGTTCGGCTAAAAGTAGCTGCATCATTATAATACATGTACATAAATTACTGTTTACTCTTAAAGTCCAATTGCACACTGACTGAAATAGAATCGTTGAATATCAGACTATTCAAAATTCAAATTCAAATTTACGAATCATATTTGCATCATAAAAACTCTCAAACAAAAGTCAAGCCTGGAAAGTGTGTTCAACAGAGCCAGTTTCCTTCCTTGTTGGTTTATGATAACCATCATACCATGATCATACATGCCACATGGAATATATTTCAAATGTAAAAATGTCAAGGAAAGAGCAATTCCGTGATAGATTTCACACAGTTTGAATGTGAAATGTTTTTGCACTTTATTCCCTGTTGAATTTCTTGATTTATAAGTTACTACTAAAGTAAAGGAATATTTTTTTCTATCTTCAAGTGAAAGTGTTATCTAAAATCCAATCCGGTTTTCATCGAAGAAGGTTCAAAACGTCTGGGCATGACGTGACGCTTTTTGAATACCGAATACCAGCACCAGTCATACCTCATTTCATTTCTCTGTTGGAATTTTTTTCACGTTTTTGTCATCTTATCACTCTCACCCGGATGCCCTCTACTCCTTTTTTTCTTAGTGTTATTTATCCGCAGTATACCTTTATTTTTACTGAATAAACAAATGTCGATCTTGCTTATCAAAACCCAAAATATCAAATGAAGTTGTGGTTCAGCGTAATGCGTAATTTGATCAACAAAATTGCATTATTTTACTTTTTTACTTATCCATAGGTTAAACTATTGAGGATCGTCAAATAATTTGTACTTTTACTGAATGAAATTGAGCTTTTCCTTTTCTCTACAAATGAATTGGATGATCAAATGAAAAATGATTTTTTTGATCAAGAAATAACGTTTATGAGACTTGAATCCATTCGTCGGATTAACTAAGAATGGTCAATGTTGGAATGTTGGAAAACAGTCTAAAAAAGTCAATGGTGGTCCGCCCACCTTAAAAATGTGCTTGACATAGGTTAAAAGTCTAAGTCAAAGTTTACTGAAGTAAATGGATTGAATGTTGAGGAAGGAGGAAAATAAAACTTGGATATGATGAGATTTGTTGAAAAGAGAAGAGAAAATGTTTCCATTGGAAAAAATGACCTACATTAAATGAGCAGGAAGAAGGAGCTGCTAAACCAGAAAATAAAAGCGTCGAAACGTTCCCAAAATAGCAAAATTATATTGGACCTTTTTTATCAGAAATTATAAATCTGTTGATCAACCAAAATTATTTACAATCATTGAAAGGGCGATTTTGATAACTTTATGATTTTAAGGGAATATCTAAGCGGCTAATTTGACTGATGCTAAAGTTAGGCCGAAATTCGCAGACACAATAACTCATCAATTTCTTTCAAAATTTTATGAGGCCCTTTTTTATTTACGTTTGTGATTCGAAAATATCATATTTGTTATTAACATAATATTGACAACAGTAAAGAAAACGTGAGTTACTCACCTTGGTCGTAGATTTCTTGCATTTATCAGAAGCTGCAAAAATGTTGAGTTCCGTTGAATTATCAGGCAACGGACACTGATCGATATCAACTCTTCCTATGGGTTAAGATTATACGTTTTATATGCTTTTGAATGAAAACACGTTGTCGTGGTCTTAATATTTAATAATTGTTTCATTGATTTTTTTAAAGAATTTCTCAAGGAATACCAAATCAAGGCACTCTTTTTCAGGCACTCTTGCTTCAGAATTTTAAAATTTAATGGGCATCGGAAGCTTCTATTATGCACTTTCTTATTCAAGTATTCAGTGATTTCAGTGATGATATTTCATTGACACGGTTCAAATATTTTTTAGGAAAAAACTGGCATTATGAAACAATTATTAAATCTTTAAGACCATGATATGGTATTTTCATTCGAAAGCAGATAAAACCTTACTTAGATCTATATCGATCCCACTTGTCCCTCTGAAGCAAAAAATACAATAGATTGCTCATTAGTGTTAGGTATTGTTTATTTATTATAAAATAAAATTCATACATGTATACATGTAAATAGTTCATATTGCTCTCATAATTTAATAAATAAAATGGTGTTTGTAGTGGCGAATTGATTAACAAGTTGCGTTGAAGCAAATGCACAGCATTGGCGTTAATTTTATTCTCATGAACGTTATACGTACATATGTATGTATAATAATTCCATATGTACACATTACAATAATGCATACTCTGCAAATGGGAACGACAATGAAATATATAAATAGTAAACAGTTCCTTGGAAGGAATTTGCAATTATCTAAAGTTCTGTCAATAATCGAATTACTCACTTGCGACTCTAGAATTGTGCCATTGTCAACTTCCCACGAATCAAAATTAATATGGTGCTCTCATACAAAGCTCAGATTGCTGGGTGATATTGTATTTTGTTGGTATTAACTTCCGTTACAAACAGTTTTGCTAAACTTTGTCGATTAATTCAACGACAGCTAAAATTGCAATGAATTTTAAAAATAATCCTTATAATAACACGCATTAAATATATGTATTTAATTCATATAGATAAATTTATAAGGCTCTTTAACTCATACTTTCAAAACTGTTTTTATTCACTCACAAAATATGAAATTTTCAGTGGGTGGATGGATGCCAAGCTTTGTTCTGGAGAAATATTTACTAAGATTAAAATAGAAAGTGAAAGAGGACCAGCAGGACCACTAACATATTTATGAGAACAAAGAAAATGTAGAAAGCACGTATATATGTAATAGTTTACCCTGATTTTTTTATTCGGAAGGTCAAGGGTATTTCTATTTGTATTTCTATTTCTATTTCTATTTAGACCACAACCATTTACAGTTCCCACGCACATTTATCATAAATTGTCTAACAAACGCTTATCATTTGTCTTGGAGCAAACAGGAAGTCATTGGATGACTCTGATAGATTGAAGATATTCGTTGCACCATTTGATCTCAGTACCGGAAGGGAAGAGTAGAATACGAATGAGAAACCATTTGAATTAGAATATAAAGGGTAGCATTAAAAGTGAATGCAGATAATATCCTTTTATAGCATATTTAGAGATGTATATAAGCACAAAGATGGGAGGTTGTACTTTCCTTTTCCTAGATTTCGATTGTGCCAAAATGTCTGATTTATTTTTCATCCCATTTTCAAGTTTTTGCTACTGTCAATTCCTATTGTCAACTCAGCTTCCTTGCTAGTAGTAGTTTCTAGTTTTATAAGATATTTAAATATGTGAAAAGTTTTGAGTTGTTATTTCATCCAAAAGTTTCATGAGTACGTGTTTTATTTCAAAAACTATATTTTGACAGTTATTCCAAATGAAGTCCGGATAACAGACAAAAGTCACGTTGCTTTTCAATTTGGTTTCAGTAAATTAAGAATATTTTGTGAATCCTGTTCAATGAATGAAATACCCATTCACTTGAGTCTTTAACTTAAATCTGTCCCCATAAAAGCTTAAATCGCAGTTCTAAGAAAATGTTTGAAGAAATATGATGCATAAAGCTGCTTTGGTTTATGAACTAATGGGAAGAGAAAGTGGGTCTCTTACAAACGGAATATATGCGTGATTTAGTGACTTGTATTCATGATAAAAAGACCTAAGATGTAAGAAGTAATGCGATATAGGATTGAATACTTCTGCTATTTAAAATGTTGGAAATAAACCAGACTTATTATTATATCCCAAAGGACTTACATATATTTACTCTCCTGAATTAATGTACTAAAATTTAAACTTAGCGTGGCCTTAATGGAAAAGAATAAGTTTGATTACATTTGAAAATCTACTTCCGTTGAATATGTTGAGACAATTATATTCCAGTGAAAGCAAACAAACGTTAACAGATATTCACATGAAAGCAAACTCGTCAATTTTATAATTTGTTAAGTTAAGCAGTTAAGTAGCTAGTTAAGCAGCTCTCATTGTGTTCATGATGAGATCTACATTATTATTAATGAAAGAAAAAAACGAATCTCACTTGAAATAATATGATCCATTATATCCAAAGAAAGGGATGGTGTATGTTATCCTGTGGATATTGAAATGCATTTTTTTCAAAACAGTTTACCATTGAATTGTCGAATTTGGCATAAGCTAGTTTGAATTTTAAATAAATTTAATAATAAATATGGTTTCTGATTTCTGATTTCCTAGTTCCATCATTGCTGTATGAACTTACATCCATATATTTCCGCCACCTGTAGTAATTAAAAACTGTATAAGATAAGCTTATCCATATGAAACGTGGATAGGTTGGAATATGTTCATTACTCCGATTATTTCTTTAATACTAAAAATACTTTAATTAAAACGTACCACAGTCAAAATAGGGTTTACTCCATTTTCCATCTTCATACTTGACATTCAAAATTACATCCTCAACCAAACTTAGATTTGTTTCATTCCTGTGAAAAGCTGGAACAGAAAGGACATCAGGTTACATTTTGTACATACATATTATCAAAAGTTTCATGATGACTTTCTTCCAAAGAGGCAATTTCCTTTCCTCTTTCACTAAAACCACCACCACCACCTCATCAACTTCATTTTCATCTAAAAATAGGATTATCTTGTCTTACTATTCAAGTGTCAACTTAAAAAACCACAAATACACCCAAGGGGGTATGAATACATGAGGGCACTCACAAAACGTAGAATTGATTTTAGGGATTAACTTTTCTTCAACATTTGTTTAGAAATTACATTTGCCTGTTGCACAAGGTACATAGAAGCTGATTCTCATTTCTTTAAAAGAAAAGTCACCCATGTTGTAATTCCGACAATTGGCTACAACATAAATTACTTTACAAGTACAAAAATATGTCATGTCAGGAATAAATTCAACTCTTATTCTTGAAGCTTTGTTCTCACAAGCTACCACGTCATATTGTTGATTTATCTTCCATAAACGCAACGTTTGTTCCCAAATCTTCTACTCAAATTTAGTCACGCACGGATCAAAACCATAGCTTTTCTCAACTTTTACACAAAGTGTGATTTTGAGGCAAAGTTACAGCAAAATATGCTAAGAGAATGACTAAAGTTTAAACACATCTCCAATGAATTGTTCAACAACATTGTAAGCATGATCACGCAAACAGAAAAGGATTTCATCTTCAGAATAGGATATATAGTTTGCAGTTTACAACATTTCGAAATCTTGAAACGAAATATTTAATAACTGCTTAATTCCATGAGTAAGAAGTAATAAAAACTTTAGCAATGTTCAAACCACTAATCTGTCATCAGTAAAGGCGATTTAGCACACAGGGATGTCATTTGCAGGGTAAGTTGTTGCACCACGAACCATTTCTTCTGTGAGAATCTTTTAGTGTCTGAGAAAAAGGCAAATGGCAAATCAAAGGATTGTAAAGTAAAATCTAAATTTCCCTTGGGTAGATTTTTATAAGGGCTCTTATTGGGATTCCTGGTCTAAAGCACTTTCTCTATTATACTTATTCATAAAACATGCATTATTATGGTGAATAAAAGAGCCTGCATTACCATTGACGAATGAATTGAGTTGTATTTAACCAGACTGAAAGCTTTTTGTTCATAAATCCCTTGGTGGATTGAAAAATAAACTTGAACTAATTGAAAATTCAATTGGGTAGTTCTCATGCAATGATTTTATCTCTATTTAAGACACAATTAAGCAAGGAGAGATTGAAGAGTTAACCTCTCATGCCATTTCCACTTTTATTGCAAATAAACTGTCAATCAACCATAAACATTATGAACAGGACAGAAAACCAATTACACTTGTCCGTCATTTGTAATCTTTGTTACATGATTAATTGAGTCTCAAACCTTGTTGAGCTTTCCCCAATGAAACAAAAAAGGTTGTAGAGCTTTGAAGAGTTTTAATGCATTGATGTAATTGCAACATTGTTGGAGCACCTTGCATCTACTTTAATCTCCAAACCTATATTTAAATCCTGCACAATTACAACTGTAACCTTTCCAACCTAATTTATTTTCCGACTCCTTTGTTTCCACCATACGTTCATCCGTTTACCATATTTACTACAAACGCTATCAAACATGAAAGACCATTCTGTTGAAAGTAGTTTCAATACTCATTTTTCATGTCAAAATTAATTTTCCAAAAGATACATCTTTTACACGGGTAAAAGTTGGTGTGTGTTTGTGAATCCCCAAGAAAACTAAAACATTGTAGGGTTCTAAAGATTTTCTTTTGAGTTGTTTTTATTAATTTTTTTCTCCGTAATCTAAAAATGAAAGAGTAATCAATCTCTACACAAGATGTGGTGAGTTAATGTAAAATTCACAGCCCAAAGCCTTTTCACCAAACTCATCTGTTGAAAAAAGTCAAGGTTTTACAACATGAGTCAACTTTCTCTTTATAAAATCTACTTTTTTTTCGAGATAAGGAATGTATGGTTTCCTAACTATCCAACATTTATCTACAAGTAAATGTCCTTGTCATCTTTTTTGCCATCAACTTGGCTTCCAATTTAGAAGATACAAGGTTGATTATGAGGGCTTTCACTTTCAAAGAAGATGATACATTGAATTTCCTTTGTCTACGGAAAAAAAGCCATTTGAGCATTTTGTGCTGCAATAACTGAAGAACCATGATGGTTGTGTCGTTCAATTCTATGAATAGAGTGATAACGAGTTTACTCAAATAATCAAGCTTCCACTCAATGTTTTTTTCTATAGAGTTCAATCCAGAACAGATGGATGAATCTGACGGATGAACAACCTTCCCACAGGTCTAACTTTTTCTACAATGAGGAAAAAGTTAAGACAAGGAAATAACTCTCATCTTAATCAATCTAATGGAAAAGAAGCAGAGCGTAGAAAGCGAAAAAAAGGAACCATCAGTGTCAAGCAGCAAATGATTCCTCATTCCAATTCACAAATTGTCCCCAAAGGGTATACAAACATCTTACAACAATTTTAATAAAACAAAATAAACTAATTTTTATCAGCAGTTTCCCATTGGAAAGTTTTATTAAAACTAAGCCAGCAAAGTGGGTCGGGTGGTTGTTAAATATTTTAATCAAAAAGTAACATGAAAGCTAGTTTCTTCCTAATTAATTAATGTAATTAATTAATAACTCTTGGTTTGCTTTTTTTCAGAAAAAGCTGGAAACATGAAGCATATACAGATACTTTATAAATCCAAAGATAAAGATTTCTGTAAATAAGCATTAAAAAGCTGGCAAACTCACCAAATTTAAAAGATAGAGGAAGAAATGCCCAAAGTATTTATTTGTCTAGAGATTACAAGAAGATGAATTGATGAAGATAAACAGCCAACTTCAAGTAAGTGGCTTTTAGGATATAAAGGTGGTGAAGCAAACGCAATGAATTGTCTTGTCGAATAAAAATAAATTTTACTTATCCCTGATCAAACAACAGTACAGAACCACGCCGTCTCTTACATTATTAACGATTTAATGAAGTATTGGCGGTGGGTACATGAAAACATGGAGGCATTAACGTTTGAAATCAAAAAAAGGAGAAATACAAACGCTGAATCAGTAAATTACATAAGTTGCATATATCGAAGGCAACAAAATCCTGTGCAACTTCATTTAGCCAGGGCCAGTTATTTCTTAAAGAATTACACACTCTATTAATGTTATATAGCCCAAACATTGAATACTTACAACTCCAAAAGACTAATTCATAATAAATATTTAAAATATAACATTTAATATTTAATAATACGTACTTTCTTCTCAATTTATTCATTATGGTTCAGTTCAGAACAGCGGTCGTACTTACTGTGTTTTCAAGCTTTGAAGTAAATTTAAACGAAAGGAAAGTAAAAGTTCAAGTCACAATAAGGGTCCACTGTTAATTTGTTAAGTTGGACAAATTGAACTAATCAAAATCGGTTTAGGCGTTGTTGAGTATTTAATCGTAGGGATGACTGGAACTAACTTCCTGCTGAACTCTAAAAACCCTTAACTCGGTCTAAAAAAAATGCAATGTAATTTGTGGAACAACCACGTCCTTACTGCACTTTCGACCTAAATTTCACAAGTGAAATAAAGTTTGATGAAACTATTTGAGAGAAACATCTTAGAATGCTTCTGAGTAGACGAGAACAAAACAAAAATCTTTTCAATAAAGTTTAGAAAATACATTGAATTCATCGAATACTTTTGCAAGATGAGGGTAATAGAGCACGCTCCCATGAATCTCTTTTACATTTGTACATCTAAATATCTACTTACAAAGCTATTTTCCTTGTTTATTGTGAAATGCGTGGTTTCAACAGATAAAATTTACATATCTCCCATTGCATGGGTCATATGGGTATGAAAAAAGGATTTTGTTTCGTAGAGCTTGGAAAATCCAAGTTGGAAGAAGATTCTCATGATTCCCAACAAACCACAATTCCCAACGCTTTCACTCAACATATTTGTCAATTGCCACTAAAACAACCAAGTAAAACTTTCTTCTAAACTTATGATGGAGCTACAAACCGCGTGCCAACTCTAGCATAAGGTTCCACTAATTATTTTTAATTAAATAGTGAACCCAGTGGTTTTAAGTTAATAATATTCCATATTGTTCTATTTTTGTTGCGATTTATACATACATATATACATAGATAAATATCATACGTAAGCCCTGACACTATGAGCCTTTAATTTCAATTTTCCAAATTTTTGTTCTCGGGAAACAACAATGCTCAAACCTAAAAACTAGGCGTTATAGACATTCAGATAGAGAAGCCTTGCACTATGTCCAAGGTTGCAAAGGAATTGGATTGTGTAACAAAAGCAGATAGTCCAGCTCATCTATCCCATATAATTAATCCTTCAACAAACAAGGATCAGAATTTTTTTAATCTCGACCACTCACTCTTTAATGCCATACTGTTGTATTCATCATCTCGATTCTTATCTGGTTTGCATTTACCAAATCTTTCTCCAAAACCTGAATATAACATTAGTTTTGTTATAATAGATTAATTTACAGTTTCTCATCAAACGTAAATATCATTCCTCCAGGTTTTAGTTTTACTGCTGTTTCATCTCACATGTAATTAGTACAATTCAACCTACGTAAAATCCTTTGAGAACATTTGAAGCAGTGAAATTCATATTAAACTTACTCTATACTATAATTTGTTAGTTGCTTTCATGTCGTGGCAATGTTTCATCCAAGAGATAGAATGCCATAAACAGAGATTTTTGATTGAATACTCAACTAAAATTAGAAACATCAAAGTGGGAAAATCACAACCACTATTAATCAAGGCCAAAACAAATAAATTCAACCGAGCCATTAAAAACAGAGTGTTTGCCCATTATTTCAGGTTTATTTTAAAATATATGAAAGAGTTTATTCCCACGGTGGAACACGATTCTCATAAAACAGCAAGACACTCAGGTGCTTTACTGTTTACCATTAATATCTGTCTTTCTCTGTAGATTGTAATATTTCTTTGATTGTTTGAAAGTAATTAGAACCGAGTGTTTGAACTGAAAGCATGTATCTGTAATATAATGAAGGTTAGGTAAATTTCAAATTGAACAAAGTCAGAAAATGAAGTATCAACTTCAGGTTGATATCAAAATTTGCATATCAAACAAATCCCAGCTTTTGGGTTTTGGTGATTTGAAGTGAAATTTGTTGCTAATGAATTCAATTGATACAAATTAAATCACTTTTGGAATTTAGAAACTGGCTTGTTGGAGCTAAGTAACTCAGACTTTTTAAACTTTTGGAATTAGAGCAATAAAGTTGTAAAATTGTAAATACAAAATGTTTACTAGTTTCGCATTCTCATTTATAAAAATCTGTTTTGAATACTGCAAAACTTCAAAATGTGTATGTATGTATGTATGTACGAGACAGTTGCGAAGCTTTTGTTAAACTCATCGATTTCTTGCATTAAAATCCGCCAGAACTACAGAACACTTTTCATCCTTTATCAAAACTGTTCTTTTGTACTTTGCTACCCTTTGAATCTTGGGTCCTCGTTCTTCAGCCATAGGGATGCAAGAGAATCTCAAGTTTGTCAACCTCATTTTTAGAAATAATTAATTCACTTTCATGGTGGTTGTACTACTTTATCTGTATAAATATGCTAAGAATTAAATATTACAGAAGACCATTATATTATAGGATTGTACTATGAAATCTCTTTACTATAACTATATGTGCTTTGCATTGATTTCCAATTGAAAATAACAATTTAATGCAAAAGGAAAATAGAAATAGCCTGATTAAGAAAAGAAGAAAGTTCAGTTGAAACTGTGAGACTACTGCACTATTTTTATTACGTACAATACGTGCATACTATTTATCATTTTATTTACATTGGTGAAATTCTGTTTCTCTTATTCATTAGAATTTAGAAGAGCTTAGAAGTTTGATACTAAAAATTTATGAATTTAAATATAATTACAACTTGTAATATTTAATTAGATAGCCGATGAAACGATGCAATACAGCTTGAATATTAATTATTATGCATCATTTTCATGTATTTGTCCAAGGACTTTTTATTCTGCTTCAAATTGTAGTTCACACGTAAAACCGGAAAGTGAAGAGTTTAATCTCTGGCATGAATGGACACCACTACTCCAAGGGACGAATGTTAATTAAATTAAAGACCAAAACAAAAGGGTTGAACTTTCCTCAGTATGTGACCAAGTTCTTCAAGTGTGAAATTAATTATGAGTTCATTTAATAGAAGGAATGAAAAGTTCATTAAAAGGTTGAAGAAACTTCACACCGCTGCACGTCTACTGCTATTATTAATGAAGACACAGTAATGTTTACAAATAACTAAGTTTTGCAGTTTCACGTCCGAGTTCCTACCACGCCTACAATGAATATAAATCTTCGTAACCCGTGTTGAATATTCAAAGTATTCAGCCAAAATGGTTTGAAATTGTAGACCAAAAGTTTCATAGAAATCACGCAACGAATGATTTCTCCACAATAAATATTATACAAAGCAGCAATAAAATGCAACATTGCAGTGTCGATGTCAGATTAAAACATAAATTATCTCGCGATGTTTTATTACGTTTTTCCCATGATTAAATTAGTAAGGTTTTTAATTCAAATATGTAAATATGGCTTAAAAAGATTATACAAATAATAAATAGAATACACGAAAATAAATTGTTTGTTTTTCTAACAAGAACTGAGATAAAATAATATAAGACACAAAATCACCTCAAGATATGAATGCATACTTAAATCATTTGAAACTTATATCTTGAGGCTTAAGAGGATTTGTTCAGCTCCCGTGACAAAACAAATTCATGGATTTTGCATAAATTTAAATTTTGGACGTTGGAAAGCCAAATATAGCACTCCTGGTATCTATCTCTGACCTAAGGACTTAAGAAATAAAGTAATTTTCAACGAGAGGTTTAAAACAAGGAACAAACTTGACGTTGAGGAATATAATTTGTATTTGAGAAACAAGAACAATGATTCAAACATTATGCTTGCTTATCTACTTTCTCTTCAACCTAAGCCAACTTACCAACTCTCAAAGAACTTGAGTAGGTCGAGTGAAAGTTGGCTACATATTATATGGACCACAAGTGCCAAAACCAAGCCAAATTAATGCCAAAGTAGTAAGTCTTATTTTGAGAGATACAAGGTATATTTGCATATCCATTTACCTACTTTCACACAGGCTGACTAACTTAAAAGTGTCGAATACCTGGCAGTGGTAATTTCTTTAAGAAATTACAGGCAAAAGTTCATTTCCTTCAACAAGGCAAACAGATTAAAACTTCATTACCAATTAGTAAACCAGGTGGTGGGTGAATGAACAAACATTTTAGAATATACACAAAGGCTTCTTTGTTTGTTGGACTTGTTTGGGAAGACGAGAAAATGCATTGTGTATTTATTGAGAATTTTAGAGATGAGAATTTTACTTTCTCTTCATCAAACGGCAATTAAATTATTCAATTTCAGCCCTCAAACATACATACAGTACATATTTATGTATGCATCGTTGAATAATAAAGTTATGCGAGCTTATTGCATCGGGTAGCTATTATTTTTCTCACACTCGAAGTTATTGCTCTGAAGTAATAAGCAATGAGACGTGAGCTAAAATGACAATGATAAAGGATGCAGAAAATAGAATATTTGAGTCCTAATTAATTAAATTATTGGGAAACAGGGAGTGATGAGTGGGTTTGGAGCTTATTTTATGGATGCTTGAATGAATATTAGATTATTTACTATCTCAACTTTTTAAAATAGTTTGTGAAATAAATATTCAATGAAATGAAGGATAAATAAAAAGAAAATATTCTTCGAAGCGAAACAAAAAAACTTGTCATAGTTTATTAAATTATGAGAAACAAAGAAAATTGGATGAAATTTAACAAAAGTTTTTTCCTTAAGGGCACAAGTTCTCATGATTTACATGCAAGTCTTTGAGAGTATAATGCTCATTTTTCTTACCGAGGAATTCTGTAACTTTCATGTTTTTAAAGAAATAAAATTTTTTATTCAAAATTTATGGTTTATGTTGCATCTGCAATAAATTTGCATCCATTTCATCAGTGTTAGTAAATGTTTGTGCAAGGGACGTGCTGATGAATAGTTACATAATTTAGATTTGCTGGATTTTTACTTTCGTTATTAATTTTGATATTTTCCTTCAATGATCCAGCCTTCAAGGCCTGTATGAAAAACGGATAATAATAAATTAGAAGAAGCGAATGCCATGAGACGTGATTGTAACACTAAGTTGCTAAAAAGTGTATGTTTGTGGTGGAACAAAAATATGCTAGTGCCTTCCACTGCTTTAACGTATTTGCTGTAATATCGATCAGAAGATTTATGGATTTTCTTTCCATTTACTCCTTTTTGCGTTTTCTACTATTTGTCGTGATTCGAAACGTCATGATCCCACATTTACAGGATATTGAAATAGCACAACAGTTGTAATAGTGATTTATTTCATTTAATGAAACACAAAACAATGTGCTATTTGAAACCCAAAATACTACTCTACCAAGCTAAAAGTCAAAGTCGAATTAAGGGATTGCAGGTTATATCATTTACTGTATTTCTAAATCAGATTAGTTTATTTATGTTAACGTATTTTTCTTGAAACGTTAGAAAATCAAGATGGTCATGCAATCAAATCAAAATTTGAGACAATATAATTATACGGTTCCTTCTAACGAATTGAAAAGTATTTAGTTTAGTTTTCTTTTTGTAGTTTCTAAGTATAAGGAAACTTCATAATCAAGAAAGCAAACTGTTGTAATTTAACAGTTTTATTTATTAAAACCTTGCACGATAAAGAGAAAAGTTAAAGGAAAAAGAACTCATGCATGACATACGTTTCTTGTATTCTAAAAATGTCTTTTCACATCATTTGTATGTACATGTATTTAGTTATAGTCATCCGTTTTGCAAGTAAAAAGTAGCTAATGAAGCTGGTTTATTAAATAGATTCCAAAGCTTGCTCAAATGCAGGATGTTTAAGGATGTCACAAAACTGGCAGAAAGTTCCAAACCTTTGGCTTCCGTTTGGTTTACTAAAAGTTTGTGAATAGCCTGTCAATCAGTAAGTGACTTGACTTAATGAAATAGAATTCACTTTACAACAGTTAATTCATCCTTTTTAGAAGTTTGCTGTCACTGATAATATGATATATTAATTTGTCAACTCCACAATCTAAGCTGGGACACGTTAATTTCATTATTTCATTGACAAAACATGACAATAATTAGTGAAGCAGAGCCTATATCCCCTCCATTGAATGAAATAAAATAAGGTATCATACTATAAATAATATCGATAAATTTGGGACAAATTGTTTTCATTCAAGCACACAACAGAAAATGTCAGTGTTGTTTGAATAGAGTAATTGAGAGTTCATGGGTTAGGGTATGTTTGAGGATCTCGATAATGTTTCAATTATTACACGTATTGTTTGGCAAAAAATAGTAGAATGAACATGAAACCACAAAAGTTCCGTTTGTGTCTTTGCGTTTGACTTCAAACAGAACTAGAAACTAATGGGATTCAGGATTCAGACAAAAACTCGTATGAAATTGAACTCATTTGGAGTTCTATGCACTTTGGAATCTGGAACTCAGCGTTTGTTTTGATAGAAATGCTTCCAATCTCTATATGTTTCAAGTGAATAATTAATTAAAAAGTTTTTTTTCCATTATAAGGTTTGTAATTAGAAAATGGGATTCCATATCATCATCAGCAGAATGTGGTAGTGAGATGGCAGGTCAAAAAGTTCAGCTAAATGTGAATTCATAATGTTTCACCAATCAAGCTAATAATCAAACCCAAAAAATGAATGCATATCAGTATAATATACTTTGTCTATCAATTGAAATTCAACTAATATAGGGTTTTGCAGTGCATTCCAATTCTTTGCCTAAGTAGAAACTAACAAAAGATAATTTATACATATGTACATTCTTTTAAAAGTATAAATTTATTTTATTTACAAATGTTGCGTTTTTACTGTACTTTTTATTATATTTAACACTCCAAAATGATATATATAAAGATCAAGTTCTAATTTAACGTGTCTGATGCAATGAGAAAAATGTACTATAGTATGTATCAATGGTGCGAACTTGCAAAGAAAGTATTTTGGAACCCAGCATGGTGCTATAAGTTCTTTGCAAGATTAAGAAAGCTATTACAAGTTGGCAAACAGTGCTTTTGGGCCCTGATTTGACGTTATTTGTCACATTCTCAACGTAATCAAAATTGGGGGATACTTTTCCTTTCACTTTGAGTTCATCCCAAGAGATTTGGAATGGATGGAAGAAATATCTTATCATGGCTCCAATAATGAGACAGTGTAGTGCATTGAGGCGTAGGTTTAAGAAGGAATTAATTTAAGCTGTTAAAAAATAAAAAGTCAAGGACTCTCCAGCCATCCATTAACTGTTTTCCGATTCTGAATACAGTTACGTTAATTCACTATGCATGAATCAATTTCAAAGATCCAAATAAAAGATTCGCCACTACTTATTTATTCCTCTAACTTCATCATGGCAGCGTTAAGCAAATTACATTGCTCTATCGTTCTAATCGTTGTTTATCATCTCTTACAATTTAACAAATTGCACTAAAGAAAAAGTGTATGGAACGCTTTTATAACTGGTGTCAACACCAATTTGACCTCAGTTTTAACGTTACACTGGTTCCATGTTCAAAGACATGAGTATAATTAAAAAACAATAAGTTTCCGCATGGCATGCTAAGTTTTTGATGTTTGAGGTTTTAGAGGCTTGAACAATTTTGTTGAATGAAAGTTTGTAAACACAATCCCGAATATTAAAGAAAACTTTTTACCCATCAAAATTTCTATGAATTTCAAACAGATTCAAATAGATGGAATTTTTTGCTCACTGAATCCATTTTGTTGCTTCAATGCTTTGATAGAAATAATTGGAACAAAATATTTTATGACATTCATCGATTCACCGAATTTAATAAATTAGAACCACAAGAATTCGAAGTATTGAATAATTGAGCCCAACCTTGCTGAAAACTTTTTTGTTTTATTGAATTGAGAGTAATCTATGTAAGATGAGTAAGAAAACAATTCGTTTGTGAGAAAGTGAGAATTTTTATTTCAGAAATGATTATAATTGATGCTGGAAAAAAGACGAACGATGAGAATTTTGTATCACAGTCAGTTAGGAAGAAATCGATGGAAAATCTGCATTGTAATGTAGAATTTCCATTTGAGTGGGATATGGTGTATCATTTGCAACAAATGGTATTCCTTGGAGGAATACAAGATTTAACAATCAGAGGCAGGTGGAAGAAGAAGGATGAAATAAGTAAAATAAATCTTAAAAAACATTACCTCGTGTAAACTGGTTTTGCTCCTTAATAATGCGCTCTGCATCTTTTCTAGCCTTATAAAACCATTCGGATGTGTTTGAGAGATAGGGGTACTCGAGGGACAAATCCTTTACTAAAATGCCATCTTTTTCACGATACCCAAATGCACAAAAAAGTGGATAGTCTTTGTACTGATGTTCATCATAACAATTTCCAGCTGCAAATATATCTTCATCAAACTCTATCAAGGAGATAACCATTGCTCTGAGAAGATACTCATCATCCAGACTACTTGGCTTTGCATACTTCCAAAATCTGGTCAACATGTTCGCTCTGTTTGCCGTTAATTCCGCTTCTAATCGAAATCGCTCTTGGGCATATCTATCAACAACGCCTTCGCCAAGATTAAAGTCGGTGCCCCGTGTACAGTTTGCACCCAAAGTGTGCTGTGTTTCTACGATATTCAAAAAACTTGTCACAATGTCCATATCACGTTGCGGCTTTTGGGGGCTTGTATTGATTGCATTCCAATTTTCAGAATCATCAAAATTCGGATCACTACTGGAGATGTCTTCGGAGGAGTAGTGATTTCTTTCTTCCTCCTCGTCCAAAGACTTGCCAATGTAGTCGAATTGATCACCATCATCCTCTCCATCGGTTTCTTGATCTTGAGTTTGTGGGTTGGCAATGTGATTAAAATTATCCTGAGTAGCTTCCGTATTGTGGCTACGTTCATAATCCGATTTGTCGAGGATTTCATGGTTCCGAGACATAAGTCGTTGTTTCTCTTTTTTTACTTGTTCAAAAGCCTCATGTTCTAAGGACTCACCACGTTTTTCATCAATTCTGCTTTGATGAGAAAGCGTATCTGGATCAAGGTTCTTATCTACATATTTTGGCTTTTTTGTCTCACTTTTTCCCTTCTGACTTTTCTCCCTCTTTTGTGCTTTCTCAGTGAAAGTGTTAACTTGGGTTTGGTTTCCTTTCTTAACAGGGACACCACTGACACCACTTTTTGTAATGTTATTGTCACTGTTCTTTTCACTAGGAGAACTTTGTATTAAAGGTTTGTTTACTGGGGTACGAACAGGGGAACTAAGGGATGAATTGCTTTCACCTGAATTGTTCAAAATTGACATAGCATCAAGCATTTGATGGAGGACTGATACTTTTCCTTCAGTTTTGTGCGGCGTTTTAGAAGATGTATTTGTTGCTAAATTTGATGTCCCATATATTTTATCTTTAGAAGCTTTACCCTTGCCAGTTTTTCCTCTACGGGAGATTTTCCCATAAGGATCCAAATTGCCTTTTGGTTCGTCCCCTTGCTCCATTTCTAATTCCATTCTATTAGTTTCGAGATTTGTGTTTAGCTCTTTCTTACTCTCAACATTTTTGCCCGTACGTACAAAACTTTTACGAGATCTATAATGTCTTATTGAAGATGTTGCAGAAAGTTTCCTAGATCCTTCATTCACTCCAGATTTCTCATCACTTTTATTTTTTGTGAAAGTTGCATAACTTCCTAGCTCACTCATATCATCGTCATTCTCATCCACAAAATTTGTCATAGTACTATATGGAGACCAAAGTTTTGATCTTAGAGTTTTAATATTTTCTTGGGGTGTGATGGTAGTGGTAAGGTTAATTTGATTGGTTATACTTTCATTTCTACCTGCAACAAGGGTATTGTTTTCCCCAAAACTACAAGTTATCCAAAGAAGGATGAGAACAATAGACGACATCATTCTCTGAATGTGACAGTCAACATTTCAATCCTACAACAACGTCATTGCAAGTGTGTGTACCTTCCCATTCGTTTGTACAAACTGAGATACCATCTTAAATGCTGACAGGGCCCTTCATTTGTTCGAAAACACATGAGATGCCGGTACGAAAGCACAAACATTGAAACATCCTATTGTATTTATACTAAAGAGAAAGCAGTGAAGTGAAAATAACAACTTGGGAAGTTGGTTATCACGTTTTGACGTTGGTTTGGTTCGTTGGTTAAATTTCACTTAATTCCTCTCCTTTTAAGAATGAATAGCACTGGAGTTATTCAGTTAAAACAGTGTTGCTTTCCTTTCACATCGATCTTAGGTTTGGGTTAAAAGTTTATTTGAATTACACTGCATGGGTTAAAGAATCCACACAAAAAAGACCTTGATCCCCCGGATACATGTTTTTCATTGAGTTCACTGAGCATCAAAAGATCATCAATCACACGATTAATTCGTCAAGGCGTTCCTCTGACTTGTTGGTTAAGGTTCAATTGAAAGAAATCCCAAGTTGTAAATGGCAGAAGGAAGAAGTGGGTTTATGAAACAACAAAATAATAATTATAATTATTTCCGTTTACAATCCATTCTTAATTAGTTGATATAAAATTACACATTCTAGTTGAATGCATTTAATTGTAATTTATTTATTTTACGACAATAGGAATGCTAAATAAAAACATTGTCACCTAGTACAGTAATTAGTGGAGCTCATAACGAGTATTTATGGCTAATATTGTTCTATTTGAAGCACAGCATCAATAGTCTTTCATCATTTGTAGGGGAACCTTAGATTTTATTGCTTCCACTTTCGTCCAACTCAATTTTGACTCAATTTACAGCCTTTGGATAAGCCAATTAATGAAGTTTTAGTTTCGGCTTTTATAAATGTTTTACATTATGGATTGGATTACGTATCACTACTCATCGTGATATTTTATTCATCTCTTTAGTAGAAGCTCCAAGTCTTTCCTTTTCCTTCGCATGCTTTCACTTTTCGACAAGAAGGATGTACCAACATCACATTAAATAAAGCAAAGTGTGAACTAAAGGAAGTAGGTGATGAGTTAATGGTTTCGTGCTAAATTGCGATTATCTTCACCCTTGTGATCAATTACATGGAATCTACGTGTCTGGTAATTAGATAAAAAGTTTAGTCAGATACCCATCCTTTGTTGAAGCCTTTTGTATCCTATTAAGACTTGATTATTATGATTAGTGCCATTATACTCACTCGTTTGGCAAAGAATGAAAAAGTGATGGTGGAAAAAATTACTAAAAATGAAGATGCAAGGAAAAGGCTACCGGTATAAAATACTAAAAATTAAATGATTACTTAAATAAGATCTTGAAATCGCAAAGAGAAAAAAGTACTTGTGAGCTTCAAATTAGTTTATGACAAATATTTGGACTGCTGGGAGCTCAATGCATGTTCAAAATAAAAAGTACTGAGCAGTAATTAATTTAATCCGTTGAGATTTTTGTCATCAAAGTAAATACTCATAATTTCATCATTTGGCTCATGAATGTCTTCAAGTTATTTACTATAGTCATTAATCACATATATATTCACGATAATATTTTTAAATGTAGGAGAACTTTTGAATTTTATGAGCCCCTTGATTGAACTTTTAGCACCACCGGGGGTGCCCTAGATGAATCTTTATTAAGCTAAATGAATAATCTCCTACATATGTACATAGTTCTAAGGAGCTATCAAAATCAGTTCAGTTGGAATGCTAAAAGATATAAATAATTAATTACCAAAAAGGTGTCACTCTGATGGTTAGAGTTTCACAATGCTGGTTTCACTTATTATCATAGTTGACATTGTGGTTTCACATGACGAGATTAGAATATTCAAAAACCTCTGTTAAAGTTTGAATACCATGTAAATATTGGTAGATGCAGATGATGCTTTAACTTTACTAATCATTTACAAGGGCCCTTCCTGACAATTGAGTGACAAACGGGGTAAAGGAGTTTCAACTAATTAAATGTTTATATAAGTGCCGTTCTTGCATTTGAAGAATTTGAACCGAGTTAATTTGACACAAACTGGATTTAAGAAATACGACTACGACAAATACACATTTTAGAGGAAAATGAGATTTGTAAGTAAAGCATGACAGTTGAAATGCTTTCAGGTCAAAAGGGGTTTGGGTACTAACAACTATCTTATCTTTTCACGTCCTCCACACTGCAGGTTTGTGGGAAAAGTCAGTTCATGTAATAACATGGGGTAGGGAATACAGGGTAAAGAGAAAGCATTAGGGAGCGCAAGCGTTTTCACTTTTGGAATCCTTTGCAAACACTTTTTTTTATTTCACAAGAATGTTCATTGAGATTCACAATTATGTACTTATTTAGGTACATGCTAAATATATTTACATGTACATATGTATGTAAGCGTATGTAGAGAGTAAGAAAGTAGTTTTTTTACACAACTACCAGTATTGCAAGTACTTCTGTACTTTCTTATCTTTTTCTTCAACAATCAGCCGCAAAATTTCTAAAACTTAAAAAGATTTACATAACCCAAGACACTTCCACTTCAATTCACAGGGAAGTTTCCAATATCATCATCTGTCCAGAAATAAGTGAAGTGAAAGAGATAACATGCTCTTGGTTCCAAATAAAGTGATGGGAAAACACATTTCCCATAATAATACATATGAATGATGTTATGAATTCAATTTTAAAGCAGATGTCATAAACATATTACTGCAAATGCAATTCATTCAACTAGAATCACACAAATCATGACAAGCAGCTAGGCTTCTTCAGATTTTCATACATCATTTGAATGTAGGAAATCTCGTTCTTGGCCGCTTTTAAACAATTTCCTCCGTTTCCGCTGAGGCTTATGTAGTACAGGATAAAAAAATGAAAATGTCTGCAATCTGCACTTTTAGAAGAAATTAAGTAACCTACATTTTATAATTTCATCGCTTGATAAAAGTAACTCCAGAGATTAGTATGGTAAAGAGGTTTTTAGTTTCTTAGCATATGTAATTCAGTATATGAACATACAACAGGATTGTTTTTTAAAAAAACGTGCTTCTCCTAAATAATGAACTTATCATTAATTTTTAATATTTTGCACAACATTATGTTTTTTCACATTTTTGAAATATGAACTGCGAAATCGTGACACAATACTTGCTAAACATGACGAGTTTGGAGTTAATATATTCGGCGTTATTTTTTTGTGCAGCAAAATTTCTTTTTGATTTGACAAGAAAAATGAAAGCAACATGTCTGAAAAAATTACACGCGACAGCAGCCGCCGTCTATTCATGTCACTTAAATTATATTTATCATTACTTGTTGAAGGCTTATGGTAGTGAATTCTTGTCCAAGAAAATCCCATTTTATAAAACCTGTATCCAATACTCTTTTAAAGTCATTCAATAATCCTACTCAAAATTGGGGACTGATTTTCAAAATTTTCTTAAAGTATTACTTAAGGTAATAAAAATTACTCTTAAAATTCAGTGAAATTATTTCTCTTGAATTTTAGTCACGTTCAACTTCTAGAAACTTCAATAAATTCAAATAAGTTCTTAATTATACATTTCCTTAATGATAAGTTCTCAAGTTGTTGCAAAAAGTTATGCTTGTTAAAGCTAAAATGTGACAAGTACGTCATTTCCACTTTATTAAATGAATTTATTAAGTGAAATTTTACATTTGGCTTTTAAAGAGATGCAAAACCTCCTGTTTCCTGCTACTCATGTTTAGACTTTTTATTTTTTGGTCTTCTTCACAATTCTGATGATTTGGAAATACGATCCATGTGCCCTGAAGTATTGGACTCCACTCACAGACCAAGCATTGACCAACAAACACTGCCGTTTTAGGAAGCATTGTTTCCTTCAAAATAAAGTGTGTACTTACATTACATATACATACATACATTTAAAACGTAAATAATTATTTATATCAATATGTACCTTTGCCACGCTGCTTTTCTCCAAATGCTCTTGAAATACAATTGTTATAGTTGTTGGACTCTCAGGTGAAATCATTCCATTTCCTGTCCATCCCTTTGTAAGAATTCCTTCATCTGAGTGGTTTGGTAGGCTGAATAATTTTGTTTCAATTTGAATATGACTATCATGAATGGTTGGAATTAATTCAATCCCCATTCCAGCTACGGTGCTTAACCAAACGCCATGAATGTCGCACTTTCCACGTTCCGATGTTCTTGTCATTTCCTGTCTATTTACCACTGATGCTGGAGAATTAGGATAATCAATTTGGTCCTGTATTGTATTGCCAGGTATCTCAAGAGTTTCTGCTAAACTTAATCTTGCTTCATTAAATAAATCTTTGTTTCGTCCAGTGACTGGCTCATCCACTGACCCATGATGCATTTCCTGCATTTCAAATAAAGTGAATACTTTTTGCAAGATTGATATCATGACCGTTAAGTATATGCTACAATTAATTATTCAATTTACTTCCTCTTTGTAGTCGTATTAAAGGGAAATCGGAATATTATTAGGATGACAAGGGACAAAAGTACTTACATTCTCATCTTCATTCATTGCACTCAGTTTCTGGAAATCCTTGTAGTGAGCTTCAACCACATTTGTTCCGTATATTTCTTCCAGTTTTTGTCTGTCACTTTTTGACAATTCCTTTAACTGTGCTTCATCATCTTCACCATGATGGGTCTGAGCTTGATTTTCATACCACTTTCCTTGTTCATTCCAATGAGAATGAGAAGCCCCATCATCAGCAACTTTACTTTTCCCTTGATATCCATCTCTTGGTGATCTCATCCGGAAAGTATTTCTCGATTTTCTCCTTTTGGAAGGATTACCATCGATTGAGGAGAAAAATAGAGATAATAACAGAAACGAAAGAAGGAAAAAGAGATTGGGACGCATGTTGTTTTTATGAATTTCCTAAGATGATGGAATTTGTTTTTTCCATTCTTGAGGTGTTGTAAAAATTTAATAAAATTCTGAAAATTGACAACAATTCTAATCATTCATGTTTCTATGCAATAGTTTAATGCAGTTGCAGCCCTTCGTCAAAACCATTTTGAGAGCTACTAAAATAAGTTGAATATTGAAACAGACCACAAAACTCAACTAAAGATATCCAATTTTCACAACACAACAGTAGCAATATTAACTTTGAAACTATTGTTTGACTTAATATGAAAGTTTAAACTGGTTTAATCAATAATCCATGTTTACTGATGAGTCTGAAGGTTCTAAATTATATATTACATTTACATATGTACATACATACGCAGAAAGCAGTATGGAGAAAAACTATGCTTGCGTATCCCCAGGGATCAAAATCAAAAGGATATTTTTCTCATCTTAAAAAATTCACAAGCTATTTCAATCTCTCGACTTTTGAGTATCATGGATAATGAAAAAGAAGTTAAAAATACTGAGGATGAAAAGGATTATTGTCAAAGGAAAAACTGACGACGATGTTTTTAATATATGTTGAAGAGAGACTTAAAAGAATTAATCTTTAATAAAGCGTTTTGTAATAATCATCGTTGGAACTAATCGCATTATTGCTCAAATTACTGTATCTTGGAAAAATTACTTAAATTTTACTGTTACAATGAAAATTCATGATTTATTTGATCATACACGAATTCAACAGGGATTTATAGTGTAGTAACATATATCGCAGATAACAAATATTTCTCATGTACGTAAATACTTCAACTTTTGTTGTACTTTCAACAGCAAAAGTCAGTCTGGTACTTATTGGAACCTTATAAAATATGTTTTATCTTACAGCCAGGGAGGAAATATTAGGCTTGTTACCAAAACCCTTGAAAATAAGGTTGTTGTATTTTCCAATCCCTTCTTGGCTTTTCTCTTTGTTAGAAGAGTATTTTCAAACCCTCGAGAAAGTTTTATTAAAGGAATTAAATAGATACAGTATTCATGACGTAATCCAAGGGATTGAGATTTGAGAACATCAAGACTCAAGTGATGATAGAGGATGAATAATGACCCATACATATCTTAATGAAATGAATATTCCTGTTTGGAACGCTTAGCCTCCCAACGTCAACGTTAGGTTGGGGTGCTTTAGATGAATCCAAGAAGGCGGGAAGAGTTTGATAAGAAGTGGTCTTCAAGGTTAATTACAATTAGTTATTTCTTTCTCTCCTTAGAACTCCATTTTGTATCCTCGGCTCCTTCCTTGCAAGCATTAATGTAAATTCCCTTTGATTCTCAACCCCTTTGTACTCCCTTTTTTGTAGACAAAGGAAAACATGGAACTACTTCCTGCAGTCCAGAAATATCAATGGGGAAAAATCGGGACTTCAAGTTTAGTTGGAACGTTTGCAGGAGCCTCTCATTCTGGAGAGAAAGGTTTTAGTTTAAATCCTCAAGAACCTTATGCCGAGCTATGGATGGGGTAAGGGGGAGGACTTGAAGATGAGCTTTATATTACACACTATATTTTAGATCACATCCCTCCGGTCCTTCCAAAATTAAGAAAGGGGGCCAACTACTCTCTGAATATATTCAACAGGATCCATCCGTTATTGGGACCAAAGTTCAGGAATGTTTTGGACCGGATATTCCATTCTTGTTTAAAGTTCTATCGGTGGAAAAGGCTTTGTCGATACAGGCCCATCCGGATAAGGGGTTGGCCAAGATTTTGCATAAGAATAGAGGAGACTTGTATAAGGATGCTAATCATAAGCCGGAAATGGCCATTGCATTGACCCCCTTTGAGATGATGTGTGGGTTTAGGTCATTTGAAGAGATTGTAGCCTTTCTAAATGGTAGTTGGATGCATGGGGTGGTGTTTGGATTAAATATGTATTTTTTAATGGTTTAAGTGATACCTGAGTTGGGTGATCTAATTGGGGCTGATTTGGTTCGTTCATTTGGTGAAAAGAAGGAGAAAGAAGGATTGAAGCAGGTTTTTACTAAGCTGATGGAAAGTCCGGAAAATGTGATTGCAACAAAATTGGAGGAATTTTTGAAGCGTTTGGATTCATTGGGTGCGAGGTTTTCATGTAAAATAGAAATAATATTGATTTTTTTAGAGGAACAAGAACAAAATAAAATTGAAGGAGATTTAGTCAAAAGGCTATCAAAGCAATTTCCAAACGATGTTGGCATTTGGTGCGTATATTTTCTTCAACATTTCACCCTTCAACCAGGGCAGGCTGTATTTTTACCTGCAAACGAACCTCATGCTTATATTTTTGGAGGTTAAGCTATATTTGAATTTGAATAATGAAGCTCCACTCGAGTGAATCTGATTAATAATCGGTCTGCTTTATGTAGACTGTATCGAGTGTATGGCAGCTTCAGATAACGTTGTTAGAGCAGGTTTAACACCAAAATTCAAAGATGTAAAGACCCTTTGCTCAATGTTGACGTATGATACTGGTAAAAATTGGATAATCAATGGAACTCCATTTGCAAATGGAAGTGGAATGTTATATGATCCACCAGTTGATGAATTTGCTGTCATACGTTACAATGTAGGAAATTACATGTTATGATTATTATATCAATTGATGATTATTGACTTATAGAGTGATGAAGCATTTTCTTTGAAGCCGCATAGTGATTCTTGTTCCATTCTCATATGCGTTGAGGGTCAAGGCAAAGCAGTGCCACAATCAGGCAGTGATTCTGCCCTGGACTTATCCCCGGGGAAAATTTATTTCATTCCATGCAAATCGGAATTATCAGGAATGCAGGTTGTTCCTGTGCCTGCTGTTGGGCCTATTTTAATATATGAAGCATTTTCAACGCCTTAGTTCGAATAAAGCTCAAGTATAATTGCATAATAAACTATTCTTGCAACCAATAATAGTGTTTTAGTTTTTCCCTGGAATAAACAGCAAACGCAATATGTACTCTTACAAGAATATAAACATTATTTGCACAAATCAAAGTGAATCTCAATCAATAAAAACTTTCCCCTCTCAGCCTTAATATGCTGTATTTAATAAATATTGATCAAACTGTTTTCTAACCGAAGAAGAGACTTGAAGCTTTTTAATCTCTTGTTAAATACTTGATACAAAATCTTTTCAATTCCCTTAAAACCAATGGAACACGACCATATTACAACTCCAACAAATTCTAAAGATAAAAATGAGTCTCATCTCCCAGACGAAGTTGATCCCAATACAATCAAGGAATTAGATGAGAAACCGCTGTACTTTACAAAGGAAGGAAGAAAACTCGTTTGTTCAAAACCTCCCACAGCCTATGCATTTAGCTATCCTTACCCCCCATGCCCCACTAATTTAGGAAAAAACAAAGTGTTTCGTCCAAAGGAAGCTGAAACTCAAAAAGTTGTTGAAGAAGCTATTGATGAATATGTTAAAGAAGCTAGGAAGCCAACGTTAAATAAAGACTACAAAGGTGAACTATTTGTCAAGATCCCTGAAATAGAATTAGCCTTGTACTGGGATCGTCATCCATTTCAAGTAAAACCTAATGGAATAAGCAAAAGTAAATCGGATCCAAATTTTTCACAAGTAGGAGATCTTCTTACTCCAAAGCCTCCTTCAAAGGAAGTTGAAAAATTAAGAAAATCCTCCTCCGTCTCTTCATTATCCAGCAAAGGCAGCATTAATATTAATAACAGTAACAAACAATCGTCTGAAGATGCCATCAATCCTGAAAGCAATGATGACTCCCAAATTCCTAGGATTCTCAAAGTTTTGAGTAAAACAGAGAAATCAAAATTTGATGATTTGGAACTACCACATAGGAAATTAAACATTTATGGAAACTATAATGTAACTCAACCCCCAAAGGTTGTACGAACCACCAAAAAACATCCTTCCATCGGCGTCCAAGCCCCGTTAGACGATGAAGTACGGAAGGAGTCAATGAAAACAAAAAATCTCTGTCCACTACATTGTCAATATCAAAAGGAGATTGAAAGAAGAGATCAACATGGCTTCAGAACATTCAATCCAAAACCTTGTTCATCTCAAACAAAATTGATGAAATGTGTTGAAATTCAGACAGAAAAAAAGCCACGATCAAAAACAGCTCCAATTGTGCGGCATGGAGGGAAGGATATTAGTGAACATCATGCAAGCTTTAGAAATCCAGCCCTTATTTCAGCTTCTGAAAATAGAAAATTAAGAAATAAAATTTTATCCTATTGTTTCACGAAGCATTCTATATTTTAGTTATTTTCTGGAATACAAGCATTGTACAATCCCTTTAGAAATAAACTCTTGCAAAAGATAACATAATTGTATAAAAAAATTCTCATGACCCATACTCGGGCTACGACAAGAGTTTGGAAAAGGCACACATTATCCTTATCTTTGTATGTAGTTATGATAGCTTCATAATACCGAAGGATGGGTGTGACTAAAAGGTTGCTCAAGCATTTAGCAACCCTTGTCCACTCCCTTAAGCACTCAAGAATATCATTTGAAATTAAAGGAGGATCAAGGGGTAGCTTCCATTTTGAAGGGACTGGGGGCAATCAATCTCACAGAACAAGAGGGATGGGTGTCCAACGTTATAGAAAGAAGGGTACTTGGGAGTATCATTAATGAAGGGATGGAATTTAAAAAAAAATATTTAAAACTAACCATTATCGAGATTTTTATAAATAAAAAAACCCACGATAGCCGCTGCGAAGCGAGTCCCCCCAGAATCACCCACTTCGGGGCCTTAATGGCATACCCCCCCTTTTATTCCGTCCCCTGACCGTAGCAACTCCACCCCCTTCTAAGTCAATAAAAAGGTACTCTCTTCGGGCTCTCATGTTGGATTAAATCGTGGCGTGGGTTCGAATGAATGTTTGAAACAACCCACGTTTCGGTTTACAGTCATCGGTACTATCGGTAGCCTAAGTTCCAACTTCTTCCCTGAGAAGTGGAACCATATGCCACTGTGTAAAAAACGCGGTGTTGCATTTTTAGCCCGAGTCAGGGCTTATGTAATCACTATGTCCGTCCGTCTGTCCGTCCG
>JAAOWG010000115.1:0-37723 GCA_036491945.1 Paranurophorus simplex
AAGCGGCTCCGTATGTTAGATAAGGAAAATCATAAGCAAACAGTAGCCTAATCAATGATATTAAGTCAATTTAATACCAAAGTCTTTTCGCTTGTGCTAAAATTAATCCAACATCAAAAACTTTTCATATAGCCCGAGTCAGGGAATATGAAAAATTCCTTTTCTTTCGGTGGGGTTGTCTAGATGGGCCTGTTTGTATGAACGTCTTATAAATACTAAAATTATGTAGAATAAATCTACCGAAAATCGATAGATAAAATTTTCGAGCAAGGTTTCCTTTTTGTGATTACATTTCTTTTCCTGCAATCATGTTGCCATTTTTTGAATAGAAATTCAAGTATTTATTAGATAAAGTAAATGATATTATTTTCATTATATACATATATATATATTATATATGCATATAAAATACAAATACTTTTAACAACTTTTATTCATTTTCAAAAATGAATATATTCATTATGTAGACATCTTGACCCAGAATTTTAGTTTAAAGAATTCCATATGGAAATTAGGAACTCATCAAGTCATAATAACTTTTTAGTTTCCACCGACTATCACATAAAAATGTCTTCAACGTCTACAAAGGTTCAAACCGTGACAGCTGTATTTTCAATTACTTCAGAAAACAAATTTTGTACATACACAATGTCTGACAAATTCAATATATACGTAAACAGGAGCAAATTGAAATTCTACAAGGTCAGCAAGTTGATTCTGCATTTGTATTCTCAATTTATTAAATCTCGAAGGATTGGACAGCAAGACAACTTCAATTTTTAGTCTGTAAAAAACCGGTTACTTAGATATTTACTCCTACAGTGCAGACTTGACACAGCCCGAGTCAGGGAATATAACAACATCTTGAAATTTATTAGATTTATTCCAGCATGCAAGCTGTACCAGTGAATTCAAACAAAGAATATTTAATACAAAGCATTAATTTTATACTTTTTCAAATCGGAGGGGGTTGCCTAAATGAGTCTTAACTTGCTATTACAAAACCTAACCTAACCTTAACAAAAACCCACAAAGAAAAATCTCAAATTTTATATTTTGATAGTTTTCAAAAATTTGTATTGGCCACCCTACCAACCCAAACTGACGCCAATTGACCTCAATCATATTTTGAAAATATATTCTCACACTATCCATCTGATAGATCCTAAAAATCGAAAACAAAAATTCGCAAAATAAAATCACAGGGGTCCCCCCTTGTGATTTTTGGACTAGAAAACTTTTGATACCCCCACCGGTCACTGGGTGGACCGATTTGGCACGTCTTGGAAATTAACCTTTGCCTTGCCCAAATGTGTATTGGTGCCAAATTTCATCAAAATCCGTTAAGGTTAACCCCGTCGACTGCTAGAATGTCGGCTACATAAGCTCGGGCTAAAAATAAACTCTTGAATGTCATCAAGGTCCAATCATTTATTTTTGCACACTCTCGTTATAAGTATCTTAATATTGTGGCTTTTACTTCTCTTCGCATTGATCATTCTTCAGCCAGAATTCCTGTAAGACGGCACTTGTCAATTAATTATCAAGACACCCCTTAGCATTACAGTTAAAATTAACCATGATTGGAATCATTTTAATTGCCATATTAATTGTCCTTATTTCAATGATTATAAAAAGCGGCAGGGAATATTATGGGACCTTGGAGGCATGCGGTATCCCTGTTGTCAGTCCCTCACTGTTTTTGGGAAGTGAAGTATGGCTTCACAAAACTGTTCAACATCACGAGGACATCAAACGGTTTAAAAAATATGGTCCAATATGGGGGGTATGCAATTTATAATTTAGCTTTCATTCTCCCACACCCACTACCGATTGAGTTGAATTTCGCACGAAAATGCTTATGGTTCAGGCCCTCACTGGGTTCAAAATACGAATAAGCGCAGGTGCTTTTGAATGCTCACCTGGACAAATTCCATCTTTAGGTCTAATCATGACAAGAAAGGATTAGTTACCAAATTATTTCAAATCAATCGGGAGTCGGTAGTTATTACATACATTATTACTTAAATTTTTGCGTAGTTAATGTTAATTAAATAATTACATAAGCCAATTTTGAATACAAATTTTCCATGTACATTATATGTAATATAGACATACGTCGGCAAATCTCCACAAATTCACATAGCAGATGCTGAGCTCGTTCGTCTGATGTTTGTGAAAGATTTTGACAATTTTTACAATCGCCAACCAATGGATTTTGGTTCACCAATTATGAATGAGATAATTGATTATGTTCCCGGTAAGTTAATAGGAATAAAATCTTGGCAGTAATCAAACGGAAAAGGCTTATCTCGTTTCAATACAAGCTTTCGAAATTTTGTACAATGATTTGATGTTTGGAAAAGAAAATTTTCAATATTACCCAGCTTAACCATTTTGTAACAATGGATTTCTCCTATAATCACAGGCTTTTTATTAAAAAATGTTTAATCTTTTTCAGCCGAAAAATGGAAAACTCTTCGTAATTTATTGAGTCCTCTCTTCACAACTGGAAAAATAAACGTAATGAGTGAAGTAATGGCTGAAAGTGCTGCAGAATTTATTCAGGATTTGAAATCTGAAGCACTGAATGAAGGACGAGTTAAAATAAACTGCAGACCGTAATTACAATTTAATTTCATGCAAATTTGACATACTTGTTGATTTGTTTAAAGTCGGTTATCTGGCTGGCTTCTTGATACGTTTGCCCGAACAATAACCGGAGTTAGGATGAATGATTCAAAGAATCCAAATAATCAATTTCTTAAAGCATTTAGAGACCTTTTGTCAGAAGAAACTAAAATCAATTTCTTGTACACATTATCTTGTATGTTTTTATTGTAGCATTTATTTCTTGTTGCTTTAATTATTACTTTTCCAGTAACGTTTCCATTTTTTACAAGATTTGCACCCATGTGGAATGATGAACCTACTCTTTACATTGAATCTATGATTAGACGAATCATGGATGATCGTACAAAGGAGGGTAATGTTGAAAAACGGGATTTTGTTAATGTCCTAAACGATTTAATGGAGAAAACAAATACGGAAGAATTTATTCGTCTTGGAATAACTGAAAGAACTGTTATATCGCAAGCAATAAATTTTTTTGGTGGGGGATATGAAACATCAGCCACAACTTTAGCACATTTGCTTTTCGCTTTAGCAAAAAATCCAGAAGTACAAGAGAAAGTTTATGTTGAAGTTAAGACCGTGCTTGCTAAATGGGGCAGAATTAATCATGAATCAATCTCGGATCAAGAAATACCATATTCATTTGCTGTAATAAAGGAAACTCTGAGATTAGCACCTCCACTTCTACGACCAGAGAGGATTTGCACTAACGATTGGATTTCTCCCGATGGCAAAATAAATATAAAGAAGGGAACAATTGTTATGATTGCTGGTTGGGCTATGCATAGGAATCCAGAATATTTTGCTCAACCGGATGAATTTTTACCGGATAGATTTCTTCCTGAAAACAAGGGGGATATGAATCAGTACGCTTTCACTGCATTTGGACATGGACCAAAGTAAAAAACAAATTAATATTAAATTCTTGAAATCATTTAACTATTCCCATAGGAACTGCGTTGCAATGCGATTTGCTTTTGCAAGCTTGAAAATATTTTTGTGTTCTCTTATAACGGAATTTAAAGTCGAGCTTCGAAAGGACAGTGAAATGAAATACAAGTGTGGCTCGACATTATTGGTACAATTTGATGGTCCTGTGTACGTGGACTTGGTTTTAAGAGATCAACATTAACCGATCGCGTTTAAAAAACATAATGGACACAGCTAAGGCTTTTGAATTTTAAAATACAACAGAGAAAAGATGCTTAGCTAATAATAGTAACGAAATCAAAGCAACTCTGATCAGCATTTAACACAAAAGGTAAAATTTGATTTGAGTAAATGGATAAGAATTTGATTCGATTGTATAAATTAAGTTTATTGGGGATTATAATTATAATGAATTTAATTTGCAATAAATGCTTCCAATTGTTTCAAGGTACTTTTGACCACTGCTCATGTTTCTGCAACAACATTGTTCCCAATTTTTACTCGAGGAAATAGCAATGAAACCCGAAAAATTCAAAGCATATACATACATATTTAGTATCGAATCAAGTGAAGTATTTGAAATCTATATGTACATATAACTTGTTATATACTCTGCAAAATCAATTTTTTTACGAATCTTAAAATTTTAAAAGGTATGAAATATCAATCAATTATTTTCATACAACAAATAGGATCTCATTGAATGAGATTCTCAGTTTCCAGCGATGAGATGCTTTGATGTAGGAAACTACGTATATACATTAAATTGTTTACAATTATACAAGTAATTTTATGTAAAAACGCTTTACTTTTACGATAAAATGTTAAAATTAATTTGAGAAAGTAAGTTAAATTTTTTAATGTTCTCCCTGATAATGGAGGTAGCTTTATGCGTGAGTGATAACTCACAATTTCTTATTTAATTCTTCGCCCTTAAAAATAAATAGGATTTCTTTAAATCAACTAATTGCAAACTCATCACCTTACAGATGTTACATTAATTTGGTTAAACACAATGTATGAAAGCAAAGTAGAAAAGAAGCTGTTTAAGACTTTTCAACCATCATTTTAATCTTTCAGTCGGTTTGCAACGGTTTTTGTGCTGGAAAATGATGATAGTTGTCAATTTTATATTGGTCTTGCAAGCATTTGAGTTCGTACAGGCAAACATTGAAGAAAATGCCAATGTCGTTAAAATTAAACAAGGTCTCCTTGCCGGGACATCTTTTGTGTCTCGGAAAGGATTAAATTATTACGGATTTTTGGGAATCCCCTACGGCTCTATTCCTCAACGATTCTCTGATCCCGAACCTGGAATTAGTTGGAACGGGTTGAAACATTTTTCAAATCAGTCCCCTCCTTGTTCCCAGTATTCGGTGTATAGCAAACAAATGGAAGGTGTTGAAGATTGTTTATTTTTAAACGTGTATACACCATACCTTTCAAAGGTAAATATCCCAAGGGATATTATCATGCTACTTTATCATTTGCTTGACATTGTAGGATGACCAAGATGATGCTTTTGATCTTCCTGTGATCGTTTGGTTCTCCCCTGGAGGCTATCAGATTGGGGGTGCATCCTATTTTGACCCCAAATATATAATGGATCACAAAGTTTTATTTGTCTCTGTAAATAATCGTCTTGGAATACTCGGATTTTTGAACACAATGGATGGAACTATTGGTGGAAACATGGGTAGATATTTTTGCATCTCTTAACAAAATAAATAATAGTTCCATTCAATAGGCCTTAAGGACCAAGTTCAAGCTTTAAAGTGGGTCAAGGATAACATTGCATCATTTGGAGGCAGTCCCAACTCCGTTACGATTGCTGGTGACTCCGCTGGCTCTGCTTCAGTAGAATACATGACCCTTAGTCCAATGGCGAAGGGGCTATTCCATAGGGCAATTGGGCAAAGCGGAAGTGCTCTAAACCCATGGTTGATTAATATAAATTTTTCATTTCATGTCACAAAAATTTATGTTGAAGGGCGTTTCAACCAAATCCCGTCGAGTTGGCAGAGGAAGTGTCCAAACATGCCGGTTGTGATACGAATTCTAATTGGACTGACAGAGTCCAATGTTTAAGGAACAAAAGCGTTGAGGAATTAATTAACGCTCAACTTAAACTCATGGTGAAAAATTTGTTTTGTTCGAAATCTTAGTTCAATTAAGAAATTTCTTAAATTTTGGATTCGTTGTTTGTCTTTTCTAGAGGCTTGGTCCGGATCTTGATTTTTTACACATGAAATTTGTTCCGTCAGTTGAATCTGAAAAATATTCCGGTTCTCGATTTCTCATCGACACTCCTTACAACATCTTGCAATCAGGTGCCGTTTCAAACGTTCCATTTATCTGGGGCTATACAGAAAACGAAGGAGATTTTTGGATAACCCCTATTCTGCAACGAGAAGATCTTGTTGAGAAAGTGAACTCTGAATTCAGTTCCATAGCCCAGCATCTATTTTACTTTGATGAACCAACAAATGAGATGGGACAATTAGCATTTGGAAAGTCAATTCGCGACTTTTATTTCAAAGGAATGAAAGTTGGAGAAAGTGAAAGTCGTCGTGCATTTGCAGACATTTATTCTGATCGTTTCTTTAAAAACGGGATTGCAACTGCCATAGACCTTCATTCAAAACATAATCCCAATATTTATCCTTATATTATGCATTACAGTGGAAATGTTTCTTTAACTCAAATCTTTTTTGGAGAAGAGATAGCCCACGGAGTATCACATTGTGATGATCTAATCTACATGTTTCATCGACTTTATGGATATGGGCCAGAAATTAAATTGGATACCAGAGATGGAGCATGGTCAGAACAAATTCTTCATTTATTTGCATCATTTGCAAAATCTGGAAAAGTTGAAGGTTGGGGCAAGGAAAAATATTGGCCTAATCATAAATATAATACAAAATTGCAATATTACAAATTGGACTTGGAAGACACTGCTTTAATACAAGATGAACTTGCTGAGAGAAGAAAGTTTTGGGATAAATTACCAATCCAAGAATATGTCAAGGGTGATAAAAATGAATTGTAATGTGAAATAAAAGATAAGCATCATCAATTTTAAATTATATGTATACGTTATTTTCCAAACCTGCCTTTTGTTTCAATCAAAGAGTTTTAAAGTGATGATAAATGAAAGGTTTCGGCACTCACATACACCTGCACTTATGTACATACGTACGTACACATGCTATATTTTCTGTCCTTGATGGCTTACTCTTCTTTTCAAGATCTCTTGTCTTGTCCTACATAAATACATTAAACATTTCTATTGTTCTCAGCATATTCACTATGAAGAATATCAACAATATCATTATCACTGTTTAACAATTACTGAAAAGGCATGAATTGCGGACCTATCCTACATTAATATATGTAAAGTTCCCAAAACTGATTTTTAGTAATTATGTAAGTAACCGGTTTTTTACAGACTAAATTTTGCAGTTTGCATTGAATGAAATTGTCTTGCTCTCCAAGTCCTTCGAGATTTAATCAAATGGAGAATGAAGGTTTTCCAAGAATAATAGAAATAAAGAATCAACTTGCTGACCTTGTAGAATTTCAATTTACTCCAATAGTTTATATTGAATTTATCAGACATGTACAGAATTTCTAGTTTTCTGAAATGATTGAAAATACGTTAAAGACATTTTTATGCGATATTCGGTGGAAACACTAAGGAGTTAATTATGACTTGATGAGTTCCTAATTTCCATATGGAATTCTTTAAACTAAAATTCTGGCTCAAGATGCCTACATACACAATGAATATATTCATTTTTGAAAACGAATAAAAGTTGTTACAAGTATTTGTCATTTGTACATTATATGCATATATAATATATCTAATGTATATATACGTATATATGCATTCTCGCATTTACTCATAAATATTCACAAAATTAAATGATTGGGATGAACATCTAAATACAATAAAAATTTAGAAAATAATATCATTTACTTTATCTAATAAACGCTTGAATTTCTACTCAAAAATGGCAACATGATTGCAAGAAAAGAAACGTATTTAGTACCAACATACATAATAATTTGAGGAGCTGAGATAATTATCTGTACAGAATATCCAGGCTCACAAGTTTTTATAACGTCAAATTCATTGGAAAGGACAGGCATCACGAAGTAGATATATGTACATTTATGCCACATTGAATGGAGGCTCTTATTACTTTGGGTAAACTTAATTGGAATTGGACCAAGGTGTGCAAAACTTGTTTTAATTTAAATTAAAAAAATGGAAAAAAATGTACGATTGAAATGTTATATGAATTGGCAAGTACGAGTTTCGTATGTAGTCCGTATTACATTGTCGTTGTCACTGCATCATTAGTTTGTCATTGTCTCAAGCTCTGAAGGACAAAATTTAATTTAGGATGCTGGAATTAAAAGTTTTACTTTTTTCAATATTTCTCGTGGCAGTAAAGGCTCCGTCATTTGAACAAGATGTGGTCCTGAACAAACAAGAGAAAGTAAAGTTCCTTGAGGTAATTTGAGAATTGTCAACTTTCCCCCTGTTAAAAAATTTGTTTAGTTTAAGAAACTGGTGACTCCAAAACTTATCCGAGATTTTGAAAAGGAAGATCTTTATCTATTGCAATTCCTAAGAAGCAAGCGTAATTTAAAAATTCACAGCTAAAAATATTTTTTTTAGACGAACAGTTTGATGTGAAGACAGCAGAACGAGAAATCCTTAAAGTAAATGCTTGCTTCAATTTTTTTCAATTTGGGTTTTGTAAAATTCATATATTTTAGACCTCCAAATGGAGAACGGATCTTAAGATGGATTCGGTACAATCTGAAGATTGGAGTGATCTAGAGGTAGATTACGAATACAAACATACAGGCTATGATCGAGAAGGTCGTCCAAGTAATAAATTTCATTCTTTAAATGTATTTGTTTTAAATATTTGCTCTTAGTAATTACGTATCCTTTTGGAGACTGGGATGTTAGGAAGCAGTCAATTAGTGGCAAATCAAACAGATTTCTTCGATATATTATGAGGATGGTTGACTTGGGAAGAATTAAGCAGAGAGAGCAAGCTCTAGCTGGAAAGAATGTGACAAGATTTAATTTCATAATCGACCTCAAAAACGTTAACCTCGCCACAAATATAAATGCACAAAGTATTAAATTTAGCGAATGAATGGAACTACATTTTGCATATTACAGGTTTCCCAATTTACACTCAATTTACACTTGCATTGGTTGAACATTTTCCTCTAATGATGAATTATCTTATTCTCCTAAATAGTAATCTTATATTTATCAAGTTTAGCCCGAGTCAGGGTTTATGCACCCCTCCAATTTATGCACCCTTCTGTCTGAGAAACTGGTGTGAATGACAATTTTGATAAAATTTGACGCTAATGCACACTACTCAAGGAAGTTCAAAGATGGGTCAGAGAGATCCACTGAGTAGTTCTGCTTGGCGATAGAATTTTACATATTCCCTGACTCGGGCTACACGATGCTTTAAATGACAATGTCCTATACTAGTAAATTAATCTTGATTTTAGCTCCACCAGTTTTTGAAGCAGTTCTCCAATTTACACTTCCGCTAATTTCTAATACAAAATATCAGATCAAGAAATTTGGAACTAACAAAAAAGAATGGAAAGCGTTTTTGGACACCATAATAGATCCAAGGGAACTTCCAAAAAGGTACGGGGGACTTCAAGATGATTAGTAAAAAGTAAAAAAAAAAGAAAGAACAGCATGGAATAAATTTGAACAATTTATATCAAAGAATCATAGTTATGTTTATTAAAGTAATAATACAATGTTTCATCGTCTCACCTCCTATTGGTGAACTTCATGCAAACCCACTAATCTATTTATATCCGCTGTCTGCTTCATAACAACGAAAAATGATTTGAAACAGACTATTGGGTGTACAGATGCTTTGACGACTTGGCTACAAGTTGACGTCACTCAAAATTCAAAGGACAAAATTCTATCATAATTTGATGCTAATTTCGCTTTATTTCTGTCTTTCTTCTAAAACACTACTACAAACATCATTTTAAAGGACGGAAAAGTACGTGACAGGCATTTCCAAATTCATTCGACAGTGTTACGTCTTGGGACTAAATACAGAAACATTGATTCAAAATTTGACAGTATTGTTCTTCCAGGTTTTTGTGCTAAAACAGCACCATCCCTGTTTTCTATTGTGAAATGCTTCAATATGCTTGCCATTGTCATTTGAATCTCTTCTCTTGCAAATCTTGGACCCGGACAGCTATAAAATTATTAGGTATTTAAGCAATTTTAAAATATTGCTGATTTAAACTAACTTGTGCGGCCCATGCCCGAAATTTACGTTGGCATAAGTATATATCTTTTCATCATCATTGAGCCAACGCTCAGGTTTAAATTGATATGGTTCTGGATAATATGTTTCGTTGTAGCCCATTGCATATGTTGGGATATAAACCGTGACGCCTTTTTTAATCTGAAGCCCTGTATCTTCATCAACCCAGTCTTTACGACATAGCCTTTCAATTCTTGGGAGTGGATTGTTCATTCTAACTGTTTCTTCAATAACAGCTTTAAGATAAACTAGTTCGGATAAGTGATCATGTTGAATTCTGTCATCATGACGCAAAAAGAATTCATCCACTTCTTCAATTAATTTTTTTTGAACATGGGGATTGTTTGCTAGTCGAAATGCCATGCAGGTAAGAGTCGATGAAATTGTGTCATAGCCAGCCTGCATAAATCCTACTCCAACACTGATAACTGTCTTTGGTGTAATTCCTGCAGCTTGATATTCAGCTGATGAACAATTGTCAAATAGTTCATTTATAACATCCACAAAATCTCCAACTGGCTCTTTAAGTAATCTCCTATTTGCAAGGGCTTTCTGCAATGTTGTTTCAAAGAATTTCATAGAATCCTGTTGAGAAAAGTATTGATTTAATAATTTAATTCTCAATAAAAATTTTTATTAAACCTCAGGAAACCAGGGTTGAATTTTGCTAATGATTGGCCAAGTTTCTAACCAATTAATATTTGATTGACTATAATGAGTCAAGGATTTGCATCAAATTAACTTACTAATTGCAGTAGCGAATAATCCAACCTCAGCATCATCATAGGACAAAGTTCTTATGTAGTGCATGAATTTACTATCTGGATCTTTAAATGCACTTGTTTTAATTCCAAAACCGCATCTAGCAAGTACGTCAGAAGAAAGGCCATTAAATGTTCTGCAATTGATTAAAACGTTTTATTTTTCAAGCTTTTGTTGTTTGAATGCTTACTCTCTGGTGTCAAATCTGTAAATTTTTCCATTGCAATTTTCAATCAAGTCTTGCATCCAATCCTCAATTGTTTCCATCATTTGAAGACTCATAACTTTCACCTTTCCTGTTGTCAAAACTGAACTTATAGCTGTTCGAACTGGTTTCCATTTTTTGTCTAATGAATTAAATAAATTTAAATACTTGACATTCATTCATTCAAATTAATATAAGTTTATACATGGCAGATGATCAAGTATTTCAGAGAACATGTCATTAAAGTAATGGATATCTCTTTTGTCTGGAAAATGATCGGAGTGTTTGACAAAAATTTGACGAATTAATTCAGGGTCCGTTATAAATATCTCAGGTTCTATGCCTTCGTACATCTGAAAGATTAGCAAATCATGTGATATCATTTCATTATCTTATAAAAAATTTTAGTTTAAATTTTACCCCAAATACAGGACCATATTTCTCTATTCTTTTCTTGTCTTCAAGAGTTACCACCCCCTTGTAGAAAAATGGATCACTGCCTCCAACAAAATATGGTTTTAGAACAACTGGAAGTCCATTACAACTTTCCAGAATTCCATAATTTTGTCTTGCATGAACAACCGCTGTAATAATTGTCACCAATATTACAAGAATGAACAAAATAAAAAAGAGGGGCAAAAGAGCAAGCATCATTGAAATATGGTCAGAATTCTGTTAACTTTAAATCATGAATGAACGTTGATGCTCATTTCCTTTCTGATTTTATAATAATTAGCATACATATTTGTTTTTTTGTTCATTCATTTGTAATCAACAACTTGCAATTAATAATCACACTTTTATACTTTTTGCTAATTGTTGTTCAAACCCATGACAGTGCCTAAATGAAATTAGAAATTACTTGTAAACTTAATCAATTGTTGGAAAGCACAAGGATAGATAAATGAAGTAAAATTAAGAAAATCATTCATCGGTGCAGTTTTGATCATTCTTGTACCCAGCACTTGTGCCGATCAGAAATAAATCAAGCTAAACAACTGGATGCTAGCTATTAATTGTTATTTATTCGTGTAATTAACTAATGATATTTATAACGAACTAACATAGAGGATATTTTTTGCAGCAAAAAGTAAATATTCTAAATCAGCCGATTTTCAATAATGAAGCTGACCTCCATATTAATTAGCGATAAGTTCTTTGCTACTCTTTTGCAACAACCATAGGCAATATATTTATTTCCAATGCTCAATAAACTCTTTCCAAGATGATTTTAGTATAAAGGATTGGGAAACTCGATAACACATTATTAATACAAAGGTTTAGCAAATCATATAAAAATATGGCACAAAACGTTCCATGAGTCATTCATTAAATCAATAAAATTAGCGCAAATTATTTACTAGCGCAACTTTTCTATTTTGGAATGGGAATAATCCCAAATAAAATTGACCTTAAAAAATAACGCCTCTGTATTTTTGTAATGTACCTTTTATTCCAATTATTCTAACAATATATCAATATTCAAACCAATTCGTCCCTTACAACTAATCAATGGATTGTCATCTGAAGGTAGCAAGAAAACGTTTCTTGTAGTTTGCTCAATCCGACTGTTTTCACAAAGTATATCCCCAAACGTCCTACTTCTTATTTCTCTTAATTGAACTTCAGTAAATGAATTTGTTTGATTTGAATGTGTAAAAAAGAATCTATCCCCAAACTTTGCTCTTGCAAATTGTAGGGATTTAAGACAATTAAAAGTGTAGCCAGTGACGCCATCATTTACGGGCACTTCAGCCAAACCTCCAGTAAACAAGTCAATATCATTTGGACTTTTATAATGTGTCGAAATTATTTTCCAAGTATTTTTGGGGATGTTGGATGGAGGAGAGACCTCCCATTTGGAAGAAAGGCCAGGCAGGCCACAAAGAGTTCGATAATTAGAATAACTTGGTATCCCATGTTCCCTGCCTCGCTGAATATTTCGTGCAATTAAATCACCCCCAAAATCCTGGTGCGGTGGTTTCAATAAAAAGTTGGTCACATCTTCAGTTATAAAACGATCATAATTCTGAGCATTTTGCTGCAATTTATTTTAAAACATAAAGCTACAAAACAATACACTTGGATATAATATTTCATTACTTGAAATAATCCATTGAGAATGAGGTCATATCCTTCACCATTTTTGGAACTGATTTGTTTGTGATTGAAGAAATTGTCCCGTATTCTGTATTGACTCACATCCTATAATAACAAGAAATACTTTTATAGAAATGCTTAAAAGCAGTAAAAATGTGACTTACGGAAATGCCTTTCATCATTCTGATAAGCCCATTAATCTACCAAATTAATTATTATTAAAAATAATGCTTAATTAAATAAGTCCATTAATCTACCAAAGTGTGTCCAAATCGATAAGCAGCATCACCAAATGCATGAAAGATGCTTGGATTAAGTGATTCACTATATTCACTGTACAGACCACCGGCAGGATTATCCAAAGCTAATCCATACTTTTTCATAGCTTCATCTCCTAAAATTATTGGCAAGTACTCTCCATAAACAGCATTTTGCCATTCAGCAATCAATATCCTTAATTGGAAATTAAGTTGTAGCATTTTAATTAAAATCCAATCAATACCTTCGTGCTTCTTGAAAAACTTTCTCATCATCCCAATCTTTTCTTTTTCCTTGAACTAAATCAGCCAACCGATTGTGTTCTCTGTACATAAGGGTATGCAGGACAGTTAATGCAGGCATTTCATTAACGCGTTCTTCCCCTCCGTAAAAATGACCCATAAATTCAAAATCTTCTCCTGTCTCACTTTTTATTCCATCAACTGTTGGCTACGGGATTATCAATTAATGAGAATAGGCTTGAAAACGATTTTACCAGGAATCCTGGATGTTGAGGATTTTGTCGAAATCTTCCTCCAGCGAAGGACCTCAATAATCTTGATCTGTTGGCTTCCGATGCGTAGACTTGAGATGCATCGACGAAAGCCGTGACCTGTAGTTTACATAAAATTATTCTAAACTAGTTTGACTACAATCATTTTTTACAATATTCATTTGTTCACGCTGTCCTTTGGAGTTTGGAAAACAGAAAGCTGTTGAGCGTGTGAAATCCATGCAATTTTGAGGTTTGGCTAATTTAGAGTAAAAATAATCGGATAATGGTATTGGGATGTTGAAACAGTCCACATTGTTCATATCTGAACTGCAACATCTATATTCATATTTAAACAGTTAGAATATTGAATTATACACAATGTATGTAGTTGAATTGACTTACATACCTGCGGTCAGCTTCGGGGGTCAGCGTCATATCATGGTCAAGGAACTGACTACCGAGGTCAAGAATGAGGTCAAAATATTATGTAAATTATTGCTACTGAAGAAATAAATATAACTAACCCAAACTGCGGTACAAAATTTGTCAATCTTTTATCATTAAGGATGCTGTCGGGATGCACAGAGCTTGAAACAACTCTAGGATTTGGTAAAACATCAGCAAGACTCTTTGGTTTGTTCCAACCATCTTCGTATTGTGAAGGCGCAAGACGATCGACCTCTGTGTACGAAGCTCCCCAGTATGGATTTTGAAGATTATTGCAGGCTAGGGAAAAAAATTGAATTTTCAAGCTATCATTCACCCAAACACGAGATATTATTCTTACTTCCATCCAGTGATCGATATTTAGAAAAGCTGTCACATCGGAGTGGAATTTGAGAGCAAACTCCTGGGAGATTCTTGCTCCTTAATAATGACAGTGCTTGAGATTTAGGTAAATTGTGACGTTTCGTCAGAATATCAAAAGCTACAATATTTGCATTTGAAATTAATCCAATTTTATGAGATTTTGTGGTGAATTTGCAATAGGTATGCCCTTGGGTGGATATGTAATTATGTGAACCGAGAGCTTTGGAATTCGGTGGTGCATTGTGGGAGGCTGCAGTACAAAATACAAGTCAAATAAATTAAAAATAAAAAAATGAAAGAATTAGGATTCATATTAGATTTCATACCGTGTGGTGAATGATGATGCGTCATGTTCATTGAAATTGGTGTCTCACCAAATTCAACAAGTTCTTTCGCCTCTTGGATCACCCTTTTGAACAGTTTCTCAATGTTTAATTCATTCTTGTTCAGATTTAGGGAGTTTGAATTTTGGGACAAATGGTCATCGTCTTTTTGGAATGATTGAATTGAGTGGGGTGACCGAGCGTTGACTGCCCCCATCACAAAAAATATAAATGCTACAAGCAGTAACATTGCTGCTTCTTTCATCCTTTGCTGGATAAAGACTGATTGGATCCTTAGTTCCACTCTGTTTCTTTTAATCAGAAAGAACTGGAGAAAAGTTCGATTCCTATTCTTTTGTAATCAAAGAGTATTAAATTCTTTAGTAAATTAACAATTAAAATCATCACGTTCTTCATTTTTTTTTATTTAAAATTAAAAGCACTAAATGTCAATAAGATACATATAAAATATAAGATGATTTACAGAAATTCGAGAATTTCAATAATTACTAAAAAAAATTATTGGCTGATTCATTAAAGGGGTCAATTAAATTCATTAGTTGTAATGAATAACAACCTTGACTTGACTGGATTTCTGGGGAGTTATATTTAGCAACTTATTTGTATGAAATCTTTACTTATTTAACAAGGAATAATAAATCAAAGTTGGAAAAATGTAACAAATTAATCTTGCCATAATAGTATCATAATATTTGGATGTTTTATCACAAATAATAACCCCCACGCTCCAGGACGCTCTGTAAATCGACCAGTTTATAGTAAATGCGGTACCAGTTACTCTCCTCGCCGTATCTCTTAAGATCTTGAATTTTTTTCATTTTGCTTTTTGTTCTAAAAAAGCCCTGTCGCTTGTATCAAGTAATTCCAGAATGGATTCCAATCAATTATTTAAAGGATGGCAAAATTGGACACCGGTTTTATTTAGTTTTGATAACAGGACACCTGTAACTTTTGATACCACAATCGTTGGCATTCTTGGGTTTTTTATAACAATTTTCATTGGTTTCCTCATTATATTTCCTGGAATTCGACAAGAGGTAAACAAATCTAAAGCAATATAATCCGTATAAATATTAAATTAATATGTAAGTATGTAGAGATTTTCAACCATTTCCACCGTTGTCGCAAGTATTTTAGTAGGAACATCAATATTATGTAAGTAAGATATTGTTGACACTGCAATTTAATATACATAATTATATGTCCTAAAATATAAGATCTAATTTTTAGTTAGCATCCACGCCTCATCATGGCATGTTGCCGATGCCAGAGTATTGAGTTATTATAAAGCTTTTTCAAAAGAAAAATTGACTTTTAATATTGGAGTTCACGTTGGTTTGCTGCACTTTAACGTTACACTTAAAGGTATGGGTCAGTATAACACACGATGCAATCTAAGTCAAAGTGTAGAAAATGTATCAATCCAAGCACTCAAGGAAATTGAGATAAATTACAATGAAAGATTCGGATGGGATTCAGTGACTGATCTACAGGAAGAATTTCGAGACGCTTTGACAATAGGTTTACCGGATCCAATACTCATCATTGCAGAATATTTTATGATCGCGGATGAAAGCATATTCCGTTGGGGTAGATCATATCGTAATGCAGGGTATTATGGATCCATACTTCTTTGGGCAGCATTTGCTTCGTGGTAAGCATTTTTTACTTATTCTAACAAAGTAACTAATGTATTATAAATAAAAAAAAACAATCAACTTGACAATAACAGACAAAGTTTTAATTATATTTATTTGCTAAAAATTCAGGTGGCTCATGAATTTATTGTTGGTCGTAGTTCCGGGTTATGGAGCTTATCAAACAATGATCACGGGTGGACTCATGATTGGAGCAAATACATTATATTATTTTCTACTTCCACAAGTGCCACTCATTATTCAATTTGAACAATCTCAATTGATATTCCATTTCGGTTGTTCATATTGGCTTGTCCTATTCTCAGGTAAGTAAGCAAAATATGAGGATTATATTCCCATGTATTTATGTACACATACATATATATAATAATGATATCTGCTAGGATCCTACTGTGTAATTGTTGGACTCACAATACACTATTTTTATCAAGATAAATGTGTTTCTATTTTCGAAGTAAATTATGACACTCCATTTGACCGTCATGTTATAAATACTCAAGATAAAAATCTAAAAAATCATTCTTTAGAAGATCCAACTCCAAAAATACGTTCCACTACAACAATTGTGAATAATCAAAAAGTCAGATTTTGCACAAAAAACTCGGATTCCTTAACTGATGTTACAAGCCCGAGTATTGATGGAATCGACAACCTAAAAATAGTTCAAGTTGTTGAAAATGAGTTATTGGAGGTACATACTATGTACATTATGTATTTGATTTTGACCAAACTGTCTAATTATGGAGTTATGCTTTTCACTTTCTTTTACTTTCAGAGTAAATAGATTGTTAGAAACTGAAACCAATAATATTATTACGTTTTTATTTTAATTGCAGGATCAAGATGCATCAAAAAACTGGAATGCTTGTGAACTAAATTCAGGATCAAAGCATAAGACCTTTTTCAAACTGAAAAGTTATGCATTACGAAGGGTTGGATCTGAAAAACGTTCAAATCAAAATTGCTTTTGGAGAGATAAGATTATTCATAGGAAAAGGTTGAATAGCTTTTAATTACATATTAACAAACATGAATAAAGAAATAAATGCGTCAAAAATCATGCTTATAAATAGTAGTTTGTCAACATCACATATTAGGTATAATTTTATTGTTCATTACATATTTGTTTTTTGCTTATGCTCATGCTTATCATTTCATGCTCTAAATATTGAGCCATATATTTTTCAAATTTGAACTATTAGTTACTCTTCATAATCAATAACAGAGCAATTATTACAAAAAGTGAGAATAAAGAAACAATCATGCATTTTTTGTGCTCTGAACAAAATTTCGTCACGGAAGCCACAGCAGTCGTTTTATTTCCCATTGAGTTGTATTGATAGTCCAAAGTAAATTCTGCAAGATAATCAATGATAATAAATAATAATTGATACAATTGTACATATTTAAATATGCACATTTTGTAAGTTCATAAAAAGTATAGTCAGGCAAACCTGCAGATTCAACAGAATGCTTCCAAAACCCGGTTCGTCCATCTCTCAATTTTTTGGCGTGATCACAAACATTGATCCATGAACTTTTTGGAGTTGAGAATAATTCAGAGTCATCACTTATACTTTCGATACTACAACTATTGTTTATCATAATGACTGACGGAGAAACTAAAGCTGTTAGATTGGATGTATGGATGGATCTTAATTAGGACTTGCAGTTTGAAATTAATTAAACCTGGATCCGAATAATTCGACTGCAGAAATTACTTTTTTTGTTGAAATGACTTTGCAATGTGATCGATCGAACGTCCTTTGTGATTCAATTTATCAAACATGTAACATCACACTTCTGTATCCCTTGAGATTGATTAAAAGTTGTAAATCACTTTCTTGCAGAATTCAATTTCATTCGTGAAAATGAAAATAATAAAAGAACAAAACTCATTAATCCATCAATTTCCAACTGCATTGAAATCGTTTAAAAAATAATTATCTCTTGAAGAATAATTTCATCAAATATATCACAATATTCATCTTCAATTCATTAATCCATTTTCAATTTTAGTTTCATTTATAGCGTGGAAAATGAAAGTACGATTAGATATTTTTGCTCTTCTATTTTTAATTGACAAAAATCACAATTTATTTAACTCGTAGAGTTGAAGTATGCTGTATAGTTCATGAAAATCGCCTGTCCTTCTGAATAATAATTTATAACAAAATACAAAATATAATTTATTAATTTGACACATCACATGTACAAATACATATTTTCATCAATATAAACTAGTTTCTTGTTTGAAATCATTCTTCATTTCACAATTTCGATGAGTAATTCCAGTAATTCGTCCAAGGATTCTGAATTATTAGACATAATTCCTAATGAGATTTGATTTGATTATTTGCATTTAATTAGGAACAAAAACTCACATCATCATAATTAAAAGTTTTTAATTAATATCAAGGTTTCAGTTTTGGATAGATCTTGTAAATATATGTATTATTGGACTCTCCTCAGTAATAATTTCACTCCATGAATTAAGAAATGGGAAATTACTTTATTTCCATTTTTATGAATTTATACAATCTTGATTTAGTTCATTAGAGTACAAAATCAAGGCGAAATACAAAAAAATATCCATTAATTAATTGAAAGCAATACGTATATAAGTTCGGGTTGTTCCACTAAAACCAATCATTCTCAACGTTTCATTGCAGTCAAAAAAACACTGCAAAATGTTTCCTTGCATTTTCTTTCTTATTTTGAGTGTGGCTTCTGTTTTTGGGAACCAATTTCAGACAATTGAACCTCAATTTCAATTGTCTGAATTTGCTGAAAAATGTAACAGCAACACACCCTTCTTATCTCAAAATTTTGACCCGGATTGGGTAATTATTAAAATACCCGGTACATAATACAATTCAATATTCCATAATTTCAGGAAAAAAATCAAGGATTCAACAATGCTACACTTTACATTGTCCTTGGAAGTAAATCAGATTATTTCCGAATAACTCAAGCCCTCTACAAGGCCAATGAATTTGAAGATTTGCGAGAAGAACATTTTAAAAAGTCTTGTATAACAGTTCACAGGGGATCCGATCCAAATCCCTTCGTTGTCACTATCAAGGGTTATAATGGGAAAAGCGTCCAAAAATTTTTATATCCCATAAAAGATGCTGACCACAGTTGGACCTATCCTGAGCTATTCACACCAAGTAGGTTTCTTTTTTAAAGTCTTTTAAATTGTTTATCCAATATTTAATTTTTTTTCACTTTGAAGATTTTGGGGGAAAGATGTACATTCCTTTTACTGACAATAAGTCATTCTTCATCGTTGTTTTATGCCACGATGATAATTTGGTGACTTTTGTTGTCGTTTCGCCCTATAAAGCCATTTCCGAGAATGCACTCACCAAGTCCAAGGAATTTTTGAAAGCTATGGGATTTAAAGAAGATTATTTCATTGAGCCAGATAATTTCATTGAATGTCAGAAACCATTAGACGACGTTCCAGTAGCCAAAAGAAGCATCAAAGGAGGAAGAAATTTGAATTATTATTTTTAATCATAAAATGTTTTGAGCTTTAAATAAACCAAGGGATTGATCAAGTTGGTTTTGAAAGTACATATAATACAATATTGTGGATATTATTTTATCTTGGATCTGAATAAAGTTGAAATTCACCAAATTGGACAATTTGAGATTTGGATGATGTAAAAATCTGAGCACTTTCATCTCGTATCAGTTCATTGAATGCATCTAATGGCCTGCAATTAGCCTAAATTGATGCTAACGCCGCTGATCATGTACGGCTGGACTGATCTTTCCTTGGCAAATCCCAAATCCATCCCTATGTTGACCAATTTTACAAAGGAGCACAGCCCATTGTGATCTTAATTTTAAATGTCGAAAATTCATCTTTTGAGATTTTGAACTGAGATCAAAACAAGCTCAAAAAATGAGAAAATAAAAATACTTCTGATGTAATGGATAAAATTATTCATCACTCCCCCCAATCCAATGAAAAATAATAAATGTGGAATTTTTGAATTGACCCCTCGACCCCTCCCACACACACACACTCACTCAATAAAAGTACACAAGTTTCAATTGAGCCGACTGGAGGTTTGTAAAATTGTTGCAATTGAATGCTACACAAATTCTACAGCACATTTATTTATCCATAAAGTATTTATATTAACATTCATATGAACGCAATCCCTCTGTACTTGTAATCATAATCAATCAGCATCTCCGATAAAATAAACGTTCCATCAAAATCAAAAACGACGGCAGAAGTTGCTTGAGAATCTGTTTTCAAAGCAATAATCATTCTATCCTGAGTATCTGGTACAAAAGTGAAGCTGGAATAACCACGGGTTGTAACATCTCCAACTCGAACAATTTGAAATTCATTAAAATCTTCTGCAACAAACATTATAACGTTATTACCACACCCATCCCCTCCTTCTCTTATATTTGGTAAAAATATCCATTTCTTCATGAAACGGCTCCATCCAACTGCTTCATAATTTATACTCTTTATGTTTTTGGCTTCCGTTGAATTTTTCAAGTTTTCAAAGAGCATTTCAAAGAGATCTCTCCAATCCACGTGGACTACTTGGCCCGTTGTTGATATTTGCTTTACATAGGAATTGTCTCCAATATATAAAAATTCATCTTTAACAGTTGACCATTCACATTTGAAGTGTTGATCAGATCGACCATTTCCATCCGATAGAATTAACTGCATTAAAAACACAAAGGATCAAAAGGACTTTTTCCTGCACCGTTGAAATTTGAATTTGTAATATTTATTTACCCAAGGAATGGCTTTCACGAATCTCGATTCTATTAAATCCAATTCATAAACGATACCCGTACTCTGATCACAAGTAATAAGACGACCATCAAAATCAATTAGAGTTGATAGTTGCACTCCTCTTCCTTTAAAGTTTAAACCGAATTTTATGGGTGTGGTGAAATTCTCCATTAGAATGCTAGCCTACATAATGAAATATCGAGAGGTTTTGAACCAGAGTTATTGTTAAATAATTTATTTACCTGTAGACTCGAATTGTTGAATTCGGCATGAAAATGACCCCGTTTTAAGTACGGCGACCATGAATATTCAATTGACACCTCCGACTCTGTGATAACGTAGAACGGATTCCAACGACGGCGAACTGCAATTTTAGATTTGCATTTAAATACATTTTAGATCAATGATTTATTAGTACCTCCAATAGAGGAATTCAATGCACGCTTAGAAATTTCATGTGCAGGAGGATGAGCTTCAACAATTTCCAGTGTAATTGATAACACAAGAGCTAAATGCACTAGTTCTTGCCTCATAGTTGCTTCAAGTTTTTAGGAACACTGAACAGCAATAGGCAGCATACTAAATAAATATTTAAGGTGAAATTAATAAATTAATCCGAGGTGAACCTCTTCATTGCTGTCAATATTTTATTGATTTTCACAAAGTAATTAGTAGTTGTAGTGAATGAGTATGAGAGCAAAAATGAGATCTTGAGGGGGGGAAGGGGGGAGGGTAAATTAATATCATATGTGGATTACTGTCTTCGTAGGCACCTATTTACTTAAATACATACATAATGAAAAACATTAATTGAAAATTTAATTAAAACTCTAGTTTTTTTGCATACAATTTTACCGTTAAAATGATCCTTTTTGTGATCAAGTGTTGATTTTATTGTACAAAATTATTCTCACCTCGAGGTATAAAAACCATGAAATGTATTTACTAGATTGAATCGTCCTCTAAACTTGAGAATTATTTGCACTTAGATGAACTGCGCCCAACATTATGCAGAGATTGATTATCAGGAATATTAAATACAACAATGAGAAAATTACCAAAATATTGCAAACTATTAATGAGAAAAAAATTTTACAAGATGTAGGAAAATTAGGAGTCCACAAAAAAACAATCAAGAAACTGGCTTCGGAGGGAGAACACTATGTTTCTACTACAGATTGGGATGAGCTATTCGCAAGATTAGGGATAAAAGTTATACATATTAGATTGAATTAAGCGTAAGAATTTGCTGTTTTGTCACAAATTTAGGATTTTACCCACTGCTTGGCCGCCTTGCACCAAACGGAAACTTTATTTAATTGAATAATATTCTTTATCGACCCAAATCCTTACCTACATACTTGCATTGGGAGGCAGCGTTTTGTGGCCATTGTATCCGAAACAATGTAGGCGACGTCCATCCTAACACAAGAAGGACTTGAAAGCTCTTCTAAACAAAATGCAATGGAGCTCAAACTCAATAAATTGTATAGCAAAATTATTATTCAAATTCTTTATTACTGATTTTTATTCTAAATAAGATATAAGAATATTACTTGAGAATTGTTATTTTCTAATTAAAATTATGACAAATTGGGAACTGTTATTTTCTAATTAAAATTATGACAAATCATGCGAAGATCTCAAAAGCATAAAATCTATATGTATACTACTTTTTATATAAAAGTATGAATAATTATTATTAATATTACGAAACAATAATCACTGTCATTTGTTTACTTTTTCATGGTCAATATACGAAGTAAGCATTTTCAAGAGTTTCATGGGGTTTCATGGGGTTGGTTACCTTTGGGATCTAAACAAATTTAGGTTTTGTTGTAGACTTTGCCCAAGTTAGAACCCCCCTTCCTATGGATGCCAAATTATTAAATGGCTCACTGCAGAGGCCTGCATTTAGACATTAATTTATTCCTAATGCATTTTTTTCAAATTTAAATTTATGCATGACCTTCAAAAACAAACTGACACCAATGCAATGATCCTAAAGGGACAAAATGAGATTTTGTAACATCAACCACAGAAATGACTGCTATTCATTAATTATGGAAAATTTAGCAGCTACCTAATTCGTCAACGAAAGGATAGATGTCGTGCCAATTTAAGGAAATCTATGTACCTAATCTCAAATACTAATAAATGAAAAAGTAAAAAAGGTATAGTCATGAAAATGGAATAGCAAAAGCTAATCATTGTGTAATCATTTTATGCGAATAGTAACGAAAATGAAAAAACCGTTGGTAAGGATAGAACGAATTGCAAAATGATGTAGATCAAGCTAGTCATTAAACTGACGACAGGTGGAGCAAAAACTGGTAAATCAATAGTTTGTAAAAGTACTATTGAGACGAAATGGTTTCATAATGCCGAGATTTAACTTATTGGTTTACGTTGCTGGAACTGATTGAATTTCGGAAAAGCATATCTGACTGACTTTACTGTCCTCCACATGCTTCCATATTTGAATATAATAATTAATGTTACAAAAATGCTTAAATATTTTTTCTGTCGCTGTTATGCAAATAGCTACATGATTCATTAATCAAAATCCAAATATCGGATACGTTAATTTAGTTTACAGTTTAAATTATTATGAAATTTCAAATATTCGAGTGGTCAAGCAGACCAACGTCTCGGGAGATCAAGGACTTAGCTGCCAAATGAATCAAAAAAATTCGAAAGGTTTCTAATATAGAAAACTTCTCAGTGAATCAAAAGTGTGGCATGTGACAGAAGCACTATGGATATATTTCAAAGGTCATTTCTTAGGAATAATCATCAGCTGAATCAGATGAATGAGCTCATGCACAGTGGATCATTCCTCGGAATATTTTGTTCCATTCGCATCAGAGCATTCAAAAATGCAAAATCGATGAAGAACCATTACCAAGCTAACCATGATTTATTCTTTCGAGGGTTTAGATAACCAACCGCCCATACTGCCCAAAGCCAAATTGTCAGGTGGTTCTTAAAAATGGAACGCATCTGACGATGCCTTCCAACTGAATACTGCGTGGCAACTTTGCTGGGAAGGAAGGGATAAAATCCGCAATAAAGAAAAGACGCGGTGAGCTGCCATCGAGCTCAAATGTCGTCAGATGCGAGGAGAGGGATCTGGAACAAGATTCATTGTTTTCTTACTCCATTGCAGCATCACTAAGACCTAATTACTGTGAATCGATTTGTGTTTTAAGAAAATTTGAGATACCGTTTTCACGGTTTCCATTTACTTATAAACAATTCTTTGTTTGCGAAGTCTGATAACCTCTGGTCATCCGTATCCAGGAAAATCAGTGGAAGTTAAAATGAGTCCACAGGACATACAGACTTTTGTGCACGGTCCTATTGGAAATTGCTGGAAGGGTTTGGTATTTTTCTGCAGGTGGTGGTGCAGACAGCACGAATCCACCGGTTTACGGATTCCGGTGCCTTCATTGCAATGAAGTGCATAAAACTTTAGTATGCGATTCCAGTCTCTGATGACGTAAGAATCCAGACTACCACCCCCATCTGCTACAACTTAAAGCTATAAGAGATTTACCTCCATTGCCTGAATATAATTTTTTACACAATTTCCATTTGTGAACCCAATGGTTAAATTATTTGGCGGAAGTTATGCTCTAGTTTATCCAGCAATTCGCGCTGCAGGCGCTAACTTCACCTTTTAATTAGATCCAAAGCATTACGCTAGTTGTCTCGAATTTTGATACCAAGGAGGCAATGAGAATTTCAGGCTATGAGGAGCCGATTATCAGCTTCGGAATACAAGGAACGGTCTCTAGTGGAAAAATTGTAGCGTTACTAGTAGGGTTGATTGCAATTGCAGACCAGTTAATAAGACAGAAAAAGGCAAGCATTATTAAAACCCTGATCCGAAATCAACATCCAAACGGTAAGCTCAATTTTTCCGTGTTGGAAAACTGTGGTAGTGAAGATATAATTGAAATTTCTGAACTTCATAAGGAGAATAACACACTGGAAAACATACTGGGTGTTTTGCCACATCCTTAAAAGTCCGACATGTTATTTTCGAGGAGGACGATGAGTTTATTAAATTCGATAATTGGTTAGCAAATAACGTGAGTAGTAGCAATACAACGATCCAAGTAATAGGACGTCCGGTCCGGACGTCCTGAAGCAGATGGACGTTTAAACCTATGGGTTGTTCACCCAGAAGAAAATGCATTTTATAAATTGGAGTCAAGTTTTATTGAAACAAAGATCGAGGATGTATATAAACGATAGCAAACATGTAGAAATTCATCAGTTATAACGTCATACTACTCCCCGGCTTCACCTGCAACCACCATGAACGTGGAAGTCGACTATTCTGAACTAGTAAGCGAATTGCCTGTAAAAGAAGCCATTTTCAGGGCTTCCTTTTACTTTCGGCATCTGGACCGGATTGACGAACAACGGGAGGAGATTGAACGGCTCAAGACAGAGCTGTTGGCAGTTCATTCCAGTTGGAATGAACTTCGGGGGGAGCTGAGGCGATTATCACATCGCCTTGCCAATTTTGGCGTGGTGATGGGGTGAGTTATTGAATAATATTCATATAATTAATATAATTTTTTTAGAGATCAATCATGATAAATTTCATAATACTTATAATAATTCCTAATAATATTAAATTTTATTAAATTTTATTAAATAAAATTCAACTATCAAATATGAACAAAATGTCCTTCATCATTTCATCCATATATCCAATGTATTTAAATATGATCGGCTCCCATCTCACTCCATCCAAGAAATGTTCGATTACCAGGGAGAGAAAAGCTTGGAAGAATTGGACATTTGGATGACAGAATGAGCAAAATTAGTAGAGAGCTAAACACCATCATTCAAGAATATGAATCCATTATACTGAACCCAATATGTTCCGGTGCATCAAATGGTATTAAACGAACCGTTTTACTTCACATGCGTGAAAATTTTGATAGCTATTGTAATCAGTTTGTGGACTACTTTTTTGGGTCTCCTGTCCTAAGATGACACTAACGGCAAAAAATCCAGTTAACGCATGATGCAGTAAACCCAAACGACGCAGGAGTAGTTGATAGTTGATACCCGGATACAAGAATGATCGTTAAAGCTAGTGCGTATAAAGTTCCTAGACCTCAGTTTTTTCCACTATCCGGTTCAGGGAGCACTCAATTTGATCCGATGTCTCCAGAAGATAGATTATCAATATGGTTTATGGGTTATGCTCAAGGTTCAGAGTGGAAAGGAGGAATTTCTGACCCAGGCGTTCTTGTTGATCGATTTTTGTTTTCTCAACTTTATGATGTTAATCGAACGCTCATTGCTGCAACTTTACGAAATATTTTGTACGATTGTGCTAAATTATTGGAAACATATGGATTGTGTGGGAAATTGATATCTGGATCACTAATTCCAGATAGACCGCGTCGTGATATTACCCTTGAAATATCGAAATTGAATGCAATGCCTGCAAGAGGAGCGTAATATTTATACAAGGCAATCGGAAGGGATATAATAACTGGGAGAAACATTGGATACGCGAGGACTGCAGAGGAAACTTTAGTTCCTCATGGTTTAAGGATTTTCTTTCCGATTACATGGAAGATTGATGCTGATGGGAATGAAATCCAAAGGGGAAGAATACAAACAATGACATTTACAATGCCATGGTAAACAATTTTGCTGAACCATTGAAATCAAATTTATTTAATTTTAATGATTCTGTAAAAAACTTCAGTCTTACTTCAATCAATCAAGACGGACAATCCTTTACGTCAAAGTGGGAGAGTCCTATGTAGCCTCTGGTGTATGAAATTCGAATATGGAAGAGGGAGAGCATCTTACACCTCGCGATAGAGAAATGGTCAACGAATTGCCAGTTCGAGAATTCCTGTATGTTAAGTTTTTACGGAAATCATTCATCATAAATCTAAGACCTGTAACACTTTATATCACTTTGAAATGCAGGAACTTTCAAGATAGAAAATTTTTGAAAATAAAAGTAATAGGCTCGACAGATCCTTGTTTAGATCTAACGATCTTATGAAATTGTCAAGTGTTCAAATTTACCATTGCCCGAGCCCAGGAATTTGGCAGGTGCATTGACTTCATGATGTTCTGTGGAGCACATGATTCTGGGGTGGCCTTGGTTCAAATTTAGCCGAAATGGGAACCTAGAAAGGAAGGATACTCAAATATAGACATCCCAAATTTTCAACCCATTAGACAATCAGTACAAACTGTTGATTGCACAGAGTTACCGACGATTTATATGCAAGATACAAGCACCTTACTCCCCTGGACCCTAAAAGAATACAAAGAGTATTCAGAAAGGTGATAAACTCCTGATCTTGTAAATTTTGTACTTTGCAGAAAACTGTAGAATTTGACAAAGACTGCGAGTGGATGAAGAAACATCAAAGAGACATATATTTATCTAACGGCATCTATGGCTTCGACATCAGCAGAACTCTTTGATGACACCCAGAAAATCTGGAATTTAAGTAATAATCTAATTCCGGGCTGTGTCTTCAATCAACTGCTGGTTATGGATGTCATGAGAGATGAACATGGCAATATCCAAAAACATAGGAATGGTCAGCCTAAAAAAATGGAAGTCCAACTGCAAGAAATAAACACTCCATTCATTTATCTAAACAATTGGCGGTCGATTGCTCCTTGGCATACAGAAAATGTGGATTTGCCATCCATCAACTATAATCATTTTGGATACCCAAAAATTTGGTAGTGCAACATTCTGCATATTTTCTGTATCATTTTTTTATTTATACCATTAGTGAAGTTGTCCCACCAAAGTATGGGTTGGATTTTATCCCAGCAATCAACTCAGAAATCAGGTCGTTTTACCCTGAAGAATGGAAGAAATGCAGGGACATTTATTTTCATAAAAAATAATTACGACCACGGAGTTTTTCAAAAAACATGTTGTCCCCAAAAATACGTTAAGATAAAAAAGGTGTAAACTGTTTAAAATTCAATTATTGAACCATTTCTTTGGGTTTAGTTTCTACAGGAAGAGGGTAAACTACAATTATCAAAGTCAATCTCTTAACAAATTACTCTGTTTTGTCCTTTCTGCTTCCATTTTATATTTGGACAACGCGTTAGTGGAACTAAATAAAAGACACGAACCCACAAACTATGAACAAATACCCTTATTAAGCAAATAATAAAGGACATCGAGTTTCTGATCCTCAACCACTAGATGACCGAACGGGTGATGGAAAACTGCTTGGAACAGGATGTTGCCCACCTCTGGATTCCTCTACTTGAGGTTATAAGAGTAATGCCATCTAAGACGGTACAAGATGCCAATATCACCCCAAGTTATTTAGAGTAAGTCAAAAATAACTGAACATGATGATGGGTGATGAATAAATAATTAATCAAACACAACATTTATTACAGAACCGTTTTGGAGGAAGGATTCGTCATAACTTCTAGATGGGATGGTGATATGCACATCGACGGCCTGGTGATTGAAATACCCCCAGAGGCAGAAAATGACGGACAAAACTTGGATGATAAGGTACTAATTCATGTTGCATCACTTCTAATATCCTCGTAAAATAACCGTTACGATAAGATGATTTGCTTGTGTAGTTATTCAAATTTGGAACTGAAATCTTAAGTTATGCAAAAAAATCTTAGGTATATAATATGGTGTGTGAAGCATTTCTGTTTCAGTTGCAACTTGTACATTTTGTAAGATAAATAATATGGCGGATTCCAACAACGAGACAACTAGCCAATTTTGGAGTGGTTATGTGCTGAGTGATGGAAAATTTATTTGTACAATTCCAAATTGTGGTGAAGAATGTTTTACTTTAAAATTATGAGAGGAACACGAGTTGCGTCATACATCTCCAAAATTATAAATTATTTTTGCATTTTACATTTATGCATTTATGCACTTTGCATTTGCGCACTCCACTTTGCTGATTAGTTTTTATTGACGATTCTATTGAGGCTACTTCGCTACATCGGTTTACGCCGCGTTATCTATTTATTAATAGGAGAAACGAAAGGAGAGCAATGATTGTTCTCACGAACTGACATTCAGGTCATTAGCTTGTGGTCAATCCATCGTGTCAAGTATTTCAACACCCTCTTGATGAGCAGTCGAACGAGGGCATAAGCCCTCATCTCCCTTTTGTAAATGAAGGGTCCAATGACCAAAAAAACTCGGCCAGGCTGGCCCCACAAGCCCGAAATTGCTTCACGTGGAACCCAAACACACAACCGCTTGTTCAGCAAGCTGCTGCAGTATTAATAAAGAGCTCAGTTTAATTAAAACAAAGGTCGTAGGTGTATATCGACGACAGCTAATATTTAGGAATCCATCAATCCTCATGTCTTCTTCTTCATGCGCGCCTATGGACCCTGCTTAAACCCCCACAGCTTGCACGGTTTCAAATTCCGACGTTGGACTTTAAGCCGTGATGGAGATTCCAGTAAGCGAAGCCCTTTTCAGAGCTCGCTTTTATTTTCGTCACCTTGACAGGATCGATGAACTTCAGGAGGAATTTCAGCGGAATCACATTCTCGGACAGTCCATGACAACTGGCATGCATTGGACATGGAAATGCGACAGCGTCATACAATATGCGTGACCAGATTAACCAATAATAACCTCATAAATTCATAACTTTAATCAGTGAGGTAGTAACGGAAGTAACAAACGTTGACATATCTTTTCCTAGGAACTCCTTAATCATTTCTAATTTTCCAAATGCGGAATACTTCGGAGGCTCTTTACTATTACAATTTAATTCCACTTTGGTGTTATATTTGGATAAATCGAGTGGGCCTGGTAATAAAGTTATCAGGGAGGATCAAGGGTTGGTTTTAATTAGTGGGTGGTTTAGAAATTACATTGTTAATTCCAGTAATACTTTATATATATTAGGATTTTTCAACAAACGTGACAAGATAGCATGTGTAGATTTCTCTGATGCAGTTGCTGCTAGAATTCTTGTCAATTTAAATTCTGGATTGAACGAAATTTATTTGTCCACCAGTCTACCTGCCTGGTGATTCTGTTTTTGTTGCTAACAGCAACCGGACATTTGTAATAAATTTGAAAAAACCTTTGAATCGAGAGGAAAGCAAATCTTTGACAATAAATGTCGACAATGGTAGCATTGTGTTAAATATGCAATATATCAATTTCTTTAATACATATACTACGTTTTTAAAACAACCTGTCCGTACGATTGATAACGATAGTTTTATCAGTCTCACATTCGAACTTGATTCGATACCTTCTTTGCAGATGAGATTCAATGATGTTAAATTAGAATCAAAATTTATACCTTCCAAAATTATTGATGAAATTTCAGAAATAAGGATATATTGGGACGGATACGAATCTATGTTTAAGAGGTTAATATATCAAAGTATTTCTTGTCCGAAAGTGTCTCAGATATTTAGTGAACTGAGGAATTTCATTGTTGATGACTCTTGGGCAGATACTCCCATCGAGACAACTAAAATACAATGTAAGCAAATTTAAACATATTTATTTAATACCAACGTACTGCCACCTTGGGTTGGAAACAAGTTAGGATTACTTTTTGGCTTAAAATCCAAATGTTTTTGCACAGAATCAAAATTTTTCAATCTCCTATGGATGGAGGGGGTGGATTGATGCAAAAAAATTCCCGTATATAGCATATATAACATAATCCAACCATACCTCCATGAATAAAATGTACATGATTGTTTAAATTTCACTCTTGTTACAGAAACATGTATGACTTCAATCCTTATGTCATTCTCGGTTTCCATGAGGACGCCCATATCGGGGAGATTAAAGGAAAATACCACAATGGCCAGGCTTTATCATCCAGATAAAGCCCCTTTAGATAATGAAACGGTAAGTAATAGATAAATCTGTTAAAACTATAAAATAGATAATCTTTAGTTCAAAAAAATATCGGTGTCCTACGAGACCCTCATGGATGAGGGCCTTCGATCGGTATTTAATTACAACCTGGAAAGGTTTGGCGACTTCACCACAGCTTGGAAAAAAGTGAATCAACGAAAAGCAGTTTAAATAATGTATATAGACAATATGTTTTACATTAACAATTTCAATTCATCTGATCACGAACGCAAAATTCAACCATACTCCTATCATTTTGACTTCTTACTTTTATCCACCAACTGTGACTGACACAGGTGGTGTAAATCAGACTGAGTAAGTTTTTGAACAGTTTCAACACCCTGCAGTCCGGTTCCTTCCCAGCACCAATAGGCAAACGGCCTTAGGAGCCGGAGCAGCTCAATGGTTAACGAACAATGCGATAACCAAAATAATAGGCGACGCGCCGTTGGAACCTACAGACTTAGTCCAGATAATGGAGTCTAGGGGAACAGGTCCTTCGCTGACGAGTATCTGGCAAATCCCGAATCAAGAACGGATTTCAGCTATTGCTACCGAAGTGGCAGCAACTGGTAAAGAAGGATCATTCACAGAATATCTGGAATTTAAGCAAAGAACTAATTCCGGGCTGCATCTTCAATCAACTGCGGGTAAAGAAAGACATGAGGGATGAACATGGCAATATCCTAAAACATAGGAATGGTCAGCCTAAAAAAATGGAAGTCCCACTGCAAAGAATTAACACTCCATTCGTTTATCTAAACAATTGGCGGTCGATTGCTCCTTGGCATACAGAAAATGTGGATTTGCCATCCATCAATTATAGTCATTTTGGATATCTAAAGATTTGGTAGTGCAACATTCTGCATATTTTCTGTATCATTTTTTTTATTTATATCAATTAGGGAAGTTGTCCCACCAAAGTATGAGTTGGATTTTATCGCAGCAATCAACTCAGAAATCAGGTCGTTTTACCCTGAAGAATGGAAGAAATGCAGGGACATTTATTTTCATAAGAAAATAATTACAACCCCAGAGTTTTTCAAAAAACATGTTATCCCCAAAAATACGGTAAATAAGATAAAAAAGGTGTAAATTGTTTAAAATTCTATTATTGAACCATTTCTTTGGGTTTCTTTGGATTGGAAAAAGGTAAACTACAATTATAAAAGTCAACCTCTTAACAAATTACTCTGTTTTGTCCTTTCTGCTTCCATTTTATATTTGGACAACGCATTAGTGGAAGTAAATAAAAAACGTGGAAGATGTAGGTATATTCAGACTACAATGTCATATATTCAAGAGCAGACCTCAGCAAATAATAGATGATGGCATCCTTTCCAGTGTTTGTGGATTGACCCATTTATTATTGGAATAAGAGCATTTAAAGGAAAATTCTCAAAGACTTTGTATCACTTGAAATGGAAGGAGAATCAAGACTCAATCAGCTCCTTGAGTTCCTATATAATGAAGAAAAACCTTCCAGATAATTTGGGTATGTGATGCTCTTTCTGGATCTCCTTAAAGAAATGGAGGATTTGGTTCGGGCCGAGGGGGCCCAACCAAACCAACCCCCTGCTCACGGCGGCAATGGTCACCGACGACAAGGAGGAGGGAGGAGGACGGGAGGAATACGAGGTCATAACAATTGATGACCAAATCGAGGTTATTACTCTTGATTAACGTGAGATTATTTTTTATAGTAATAATTATTTATAATCTTTTAGGTCCCATTTGTAAAGGAAATCTCCATTCAGAGAGGAAATGCAGCCCAACAACCCAACAATACTTTAATAATAAATAAATTAAATAAACCTCAATTTGCTACGTTAAAAAAATCTCTTTAAAAAATCTAAATTTTTCTCTTGCTTTCCTCCATTTCCTTTACTGTAACTCGATTCTATATATTTGGAAGCTTACACATTACGGTTTATAGGATTATTAATAATTCCTTATTTGTTTGTTTCGTTTCTTTCTATAGTCATCCAGTTACGATCAAGTAACCAAACCTTGGTATCGTATTAAAATATTTAAAGAAAATACCGCAAAATGGCAATGCTTCATCCAGATAAAGACCCTAATATAGATAATGAAATGGTAAAGAATAGATATATCTGTTAACACTAAATAATAAATAATTTCCAGTTCAAAAAAATATCGGTGTCCTATGACACACTCGGGGATGAAGGGCTAAGATCGGTATTCAACTATAACTTGGAAAGGTTTGGAGACTTTACGACAGCTTGGAAAGCTGTCGCTCAACGAAAAGCTGTTCGAGCTGTATTTAATAAATATAATATATATATATATACTTATTTATATATGTTGTTTATAGATCAACTAGAACAGGCCAAAAAAGTAAAGCGTGAAAAAATGCTACAGGAGCGTGCAACAGAAGAAGCAAAAATAAGCAAGGAGTGTGAGCAGGGGACAACGGAAAAGAATGAAAATCTAGAAGACAGAAAAAGAAAGCGCACCCAAACTTTGGGGAAAAAGGGGCAACACAAAAAACCTCGACAACTTCACAAATGTGAAGATATATTTAATGACTACATTTCAGAGTTTAAGAGAGAAACGGAAAAAATCCACATGGAGTGGAACAAGTTGATCCTTGAGAGAAAAGAATTTCTCCAAGATCAACGAGAATTTAAATTAAATCTGGAACGGATAAAAGATATTTTAATACAAAATATGAAATAGTTAGAATAACACTCATTCATACGTGCAGTTATTGCTTCAACACGTGTGAAATCGTCGAAAATCACTGGTTCCTCAGACAGGGAGTGGAAAACAGCAGATTTTTGGGGTCTTAGGTAAGCTTAAAGTAATGCAAAAAGTAATACAATCCGTTCTGCATTAAATAGTAGAAACGTTTTATAAGGAAATTTTGTCCGTCCGTCTGAAATATATATCCTGAACCGTCCAACATTTGAAGGTTCCACTAGAGCAATACTTCATTTGATGTCCTATCTGGAAGTAGTTTTTGGTTTTTCGGTAATATCCGACTCACTCCATGGGTTAGTGTCGTTAAGGGCTTCAAACTATAGGGCCAATCTTCACCAATATGGATGTCAATGTAGAGGTCAACCTAACCTTAGGACAATGCCAACCATATTATTGGTGTCGCATAGCTATCCTTTGACCTTGACCGTCAAATTTTCATGTGTGAAAGATCAGCTATGCAATGGCATGGCTTTTTGAATTTGCGCCAAATTTCAAAAGACGAAAAAACTGAATAGTAGACGAAAACTCAAGAAGCTGCCATTTGAATAAGTTGAATGAAGGTACAAATGTCAAACCATCATTTCAATTATGGCGAATACACGGACACTCCCGTAAATAGGACACAATTCAAAAGTAAATCCGTATACAATGATGAACTAGAGATGACATTCTCAGCTTTCCAAAATAGAACTGCCGGAACGAGCCTTAAGACAGAAGCCAAAAAACTTGGAATCAGCCCAAAACTTCTACGGCAGCTCTACCTCGCAAAGTTTGGTACCGATGACATGAGCAACAAAACTAAATTTAACAAGTCTGTAGAAGAAATCCCTGACTCAAAGTTGTTACCGGCTTTGATGGCATTGAGGTCAAACTTGCACCTTTCATGCTATAGAGTATTTGTCATTTAAATATTAATAATGATTCATTAATAAAGCTAGCAAAAAAAATTATTTTATTTTTTCTGAACGCCAATGGCCAAATTGTCTTTTTGTTAAACCTCATCCGGAATATACAATCAAACATGAATGTTTATATCGATAATCACACTTCCGGACCCAATTCAAGATAATACACCTTTGCCAGTCCAACCCCATATTCCTTCCTTTGTTGAGTACAGCAGCAATTGTTCAGGTACGCAAAAATTCAACCATACCCTTATCATATTTGCCTTTTTACTTTTATCCCTCAACGACGACAACTCGCCTTCCACAAACTGTGACTGAACACAAGTGTTGTTGTAAATAAGACTGAGCCAGTTTTTGAACAGTTTCAACAACATTGCAGTCCGGTGTCCTTCCTAGCACCAACAGGCAAGCGGCCTTGAGTAGTATATAAATAGACAGACAGCGCATTTGTATAAAGAAGTTTAGTTCTTTTTATACTTGATAAAATCAAACATCAACAAGATATGAGATGCTTTCTATGAGTATATAATGGAAAATTGGTGTCTTTGTCGCATGAATAAACTCGTTCCAAAGCTTCTGTATTGTCAAACGTCGTGAAACCTGAATACATATGGTGTGTTCATATTGGTGTAATAGGAGATATATACCTTCCTGATAGATTCGACTTCTTGAAAGCTGATAATTATGTAGCGTTATATTTAGGAACAAGTTTTAACGGCGGAAGTTGTTGCTTTAATTGTTTATTGCATAGTTTAGAAAGGAATAGAACATCAGATAATATAGATCCTTATAATTTCAATTTTGAATACATGGCAGAGACTGCAAGAGATGAAGCTCATCGTTTTAAGGTTAGGTTAAAGAGACTTGTTGCACGTCAAGATCTTGTAAGAAATCTGTGTGAAGCAACTGCTTATTGCTTTTATTGCAAGGATACGTTAATAATAAGAATTAGTAATAATTTTAGTGAACATTCAATTATACATATGAAGCAGTATAAAGATTATATAAAGGGTGTAATAAGTACAATATATAATGATAATTTCCAAAGAAGTATGTATGTAACTGAATCTGAACAATAGTAATTAAAATTACAGATGGCTTTAATTTGTGAGTTGATAAAAATAATTTGGGCAGAACATATATTGGAACCATGGAATCTACCCAGGGTGTAGCTACGTGTAGCTATTTGTTCCCAGATGGTACCTGAGGAATGGCATGAACAACGGAATGAAAGTATAAAGGGTTAAGAGAGAAAATTACTTTTTGGTTGTTAAATTTTAAGGGGCAGTTGTAGAAACAAATGAAACCTTATGAAACTTATGAAACGCAGATTAACTCTGAAAAAGTAATCTTGACAGTGATTATTTGGTAATGGAATATGCTATGTATTTGGATATCTACTATTCTATATTCTATGAGAAATCTAATCTAATTTTCTTAACTTTTGCGTTCTGCATTTGTCATCCATATTGGGATCCCTTGGTCTTTTCTCCAGATATCGTCAGAAAGCGGCCACGAAAACCACAAACACTCTTGAAGTAAAATTAGATTCCTATAGAATTTAAATTTTATTTTAAAAAGCTTCAACAATACTCGATCCAACTCATACCATTGAACTCCAGAAAGATATTCCCCACAATTGAGAAAAAACTTTATCTCATGTCTCAATTGTGGGTACGCTGACTTTTGAAGGAGGTTTGAGCAATGCAGAAATATTTTGACTTCATTAATTCAAATCCATACATTGTACTTTGATCGTTGTTTATTTCCTTCATCCTAATTTAGATGTAGCCATACAAGTATAAACGGATGTTTCTCGATTGTTTTTTTTACCTTCAAACTAATCCTTCCAATGGGGGTAGCACCATCGGGTGTTAACGCCTCCACACCCTTTCTCCACCTTTAACCTGATGACATGAATTATGTCAATGAAACGCTTTCAATTGTTCCTCACTCATTGGACCTTGACAGATCGCCACAAACTCTACTACATTACTTACTGCCACGTACAACGTACTCTCTTCTGTAATCAAAAAATAATTGCGATATTCCTCATTTCTTCCCATCGTTCTACTTTACATGCTCCCACCTCTTCTTCTCAATCCTCGATCCCTCTGCTGCCCATCTAAAGACGCAGTATAAACTGGTTACTGTAAACAGGTATTTGAAGATGATTTGAACAAAAAAATGCCTTTTTTACAGCCTTGCTTCTTGTTTGAGCTTCAAGGTTATGCCAAAGTTAAAAGTTGAATGTTCTGGCAAACTGCATGTCAAATTTTTTCCTTCTCTCCCTCCTTGCATAAACTCCAATAATTTTCAATTCATTTATTCGCTCTAGTCAATTGCTAGCTCTGCAGATGTTTTTAACACGTCACATCCTATCTAAACCCCATCCCTACCTGGCGATTATAATATAAAGGATAATAATTAAAACACTTTTCTCAAACAACATATTTTCATTCATTTTTTTAAATTCTATGCACCAAATGATTAGCGCAGCAGCAGAACATCCTGTAAAATATGTATTCACTTCCTTTAAATTGTGCTACTATCACCATATTAAGATTGAAAAGTGTATGAAGCCCTTTAAAGGACGCCAGTTTCTCTCACTAGAGGCGCTCGCTCTACTAACATTTACTCAACTCGATTTCTCTTTTTCGCTCAATTACAGCAACAGCGCTTACGTCAAAAATTTCTAGGCGACTTTAATTTTCAATTTCTTCGCACTATAAATTGAAAATTACTAAGCACTATCAATTGAAATTATTTGGCAGTATCAATTGAAAATTATTTAGCAATATCAATTGAAAATTACTAAGCACTATCAATTGAAAATTATTTAGCACTATCA
>JAAOWG010000116.1:0-37611 GCA_036491945.1 Paranurophorus simplex
GAAAAAACAGATGAAAACAAACGACTCAAAGATCATGCAAATCAATTATCTAGTGAGTAATGAATTACTTGTAGTAATAAAAGTAATAACGATCTACACGTAATATTTCTACAATCCCAGGTCAAATCACTATAAGAGAGGCTGAACTCAAAGCAGCAATTGAAGAAAGAGACAATGCTCGACGTGACTTGAGTGAAACTCACCTTGCCAAAGATGAAATCGTTAAAAAAGCCTGGGATCTACGAGATCAAGCAGTTCAAAGAAAGAATAAAGCGGAAATTGAAGTTGCTCGTAAAAGGATTGCAATGATGGAGGTTGATGGTCAACTCATGGAAGCCATTCAACAAAAGATTCAACTTAGTCAACAATTAGAACAGGTAACAATGAGTTTAAATTTTATTTTAAATGCTAACTATTTTTATCCCTCAGTGGCAAGTGGACATGCAGCAACTATTAGATGACCAAATGAGAAATAAATTATCAAAACAAGAGACCAAAGAACCTCCAAAAATATTATCTGACTCCGTCCCCTCAACATCTCAATTTGAAAGGAAACGCAACAAATTATTTGCTATTTTTAAAAATTTTAACGGTAGTTAAGACAAGATAAGTATAAAATGACAATATCTCCTTTGTGATAGTAGTTTGTCCATGTGGCCATATACTTTCACTTAAACGTGTCTTAATTAAAATAACTAGGTTCATCTGCCTTTAATATTGTAATGGAATCGCACTCAAATAAAAATGACTTACATCCTACTTTTATTTACTTTCTTTTGGGGAAAGACTTGCTTTTCATGGATTTCCAATTACGAAGATGCTACATCAACTATTTCTCTTTTTTAGTCTTCCCTTGTGGAATATCCCAAGAGGCATTAGCGGTTTGATAAACAATTATTGTAACAACCAAAATCATCATTGACACAATTAACATATCTGATCTATTTTCGTGCTCCACCATCCTTTGATTTCTATATCTAACTCGTAATTGTTCCAACGTGATGTTCCTCCTTCTGACCTCATCTCTTGTGAATAGTTCAGAATAATGTTGTCTTGCCCTGTCAGAAAGAGAGGATGGACATTTTTGTTTCTCTCCAGCCTTGTACAAAGGAGTATGATTGTTACCATTCATCAAAATTGTAAGCATCGGAGCGTCCAGTTGGGGGTCCATCCCTCTAAAAATTGAGTCAACCCTTTCCAAACTGGGTTTCATACCTTTGTAAATTCTTGTTGAAAGGGTCGCTTACTAGTCTTATGGATTTGTTCCTCAGGATGAGGGGAGGACTCTGGAAAATTCCCATTGTCATACAATCTCCTCAATTTTAAATTCCCTAATACTTCATACGCTGCATTTATCTCTCTAAATTTATGTTCATCCCCCTGAAAACAAAGGGGATTTAAAAATTACTTTTTTGAATATTATTAGCATCCTCTTAAGTACCGTTGCTTTATCTGGATGAAATTTCATTGATAATTTATAAAATGCTTGTTTAACATCCGCCTGTGATGCTTTCGGTGTTAACCCTAATTTATCATAGTATCCATATCTATTCCGATGTAGTCCTCTTTGAGGCTAAAAAATAAAAATAAAAAGTAAAAAGTGAATCAAAGGGACTTGTTTTTCAAAAGAAAAACCTTGAGCTGAGTGGCCCCCCATTGGGACTTAAATAACATTTCCCTTCTCCTCCTCTTCAATTAAAAAAACCATGGGTGTCTCAATTTGCCCCTTTATGGAGGTGGGAGGGTGGGATGAGTCACATTCCTCGCGGTAGATTCCTTCTAGAAGTTGTAGGAAAAGCGGTGTGCTCCCTGGAAATTCCAGTTTTCTCATTGTTCTACTACAAATATGTCGGCAATCAGTATTTTAAATCCAAAGGCTGAGTTTGCAAGAGCGGCTCAAGCCTTGGCAATTAATATTTCAGCTGCCAGAGGGATTTCGGAGGTGATGAAGTCCAATTTGGGTCCAAAAGGGACGATGAAGATGTAAGTGAACAAAGTAGAGGGGGAGAGGCTAATGATGCTTTTTTGTATTTTTTTTCTAGGTTAGTCTCAGGTGCTGGAGACATAAAGTTGACCAAGGATGGAAACGTTTTGCTTCATGAGATGGTAATGAAGGAGGAAGAAGCGTAGGAGGGGTTGCTAAAAAAGGGCTTGTCTTTTTTTCCAGCAAATTCAACATCCAACTGCTTCCCTTATTGCGAAAGCTTCAACTGCTCATGATGACGTTGTTGGGGATGGAACAACCTCTGTGGTCTTACTTATTGGGGAGATTATGAAACAAGCGGATAACATCATTGCGGAAGGGGTTCATCCAAGAATCATTGCGGATGGATTAAATATCGCAAAGGTTGAGGCCTTGAAGGTTTTGGAGAGTATGAAGATACCGGTGGGGATGGATAAAGAGATGTTGGTGAATATTGCAAGGACCTCTTTGAGGACTAAGCTTCATCATAAATTGGCAGATCTTTTGGCTCAAGTAGGATGAGTGGGTGGGTGGGGTTAGAGTTTAATTGTTTAATTTAGATTTGCACGGATGCGGTTATGAGTATTCTGGAAGCGGATGGGAAATCCTTTGATCTTCATATGATTGAAATGATGGATATGCAACATAGGAATGAGTATGAGACTTGTTTAATCAAGGGGTTGGTAATGGATCATGGGGGCCGTCATCCTGATATGCCCAAACGTCTGAACAATTGTTACATCTTGACGTGTAATGTTTCTTTGGAGTACGAGAAAACGTAAGGAAAAAAAATAATTAATATGAAATAAAGTTCCGGCAAACGCTATGAATATTAATTTTGTTTGCAGGGAAGTCAATTCTGGATTCTTTTACAAGACTGCTGAAGAACGGGAAAAGTTGCTTGCTTCCGAAAGAGAGTTTATTGATCAACGAGTGGCGAAAATTATTGAGTTGAAGAATAAGGTTTGCACAAAGGATAGTGACAAGTCTTTTGTTGTCATAAACCAAAAAGGAATCGACCCAATCAGCTTGGATGCCTTAGCAAAGGGAGGTATTCTTGCTCTTCGCAGGGCCAAGCGACGTAATATGGAGCGACTTGCTTTGGCTTGTGGAGGAATGGCTATGAACTCCTTTGATGATTTGACGCCTGATTGCCTTGGATATGCTGGATCTGTTTACGAACACGTTTTGGTATGTCGTGCTAGCTATTAGATTAAGTACTCAACGTTTTACACAATAAACTTTAGGGTGAAGATAAGTACACCTTTATCGAGGAATGCAAGAATCCAAAAAGCGTTACCATTCTTCTAAAGGGACCAATGAAGTATGGGATTGTTCAAATGAAGGTAACGTACATTTTTATTCATAAATTTTGTAAATCCAACCAATTTTTGTTAGGAATCAATTCGCAACACTCTTCGTTGTCTCTACAACACTATCCAAGATGGGTTCGTTGTTCCTGGTGCAGGAGCATTTGAAATTGCCGTGTCTCGACAATTGTCAAGTCTTCAGGTATAACCAATTAATTTGTCTCAACCCCCAATCTAACTCCATATTCCTCTCTTCAGATCCCAAGCCGCTCCGTTTTAGGAGTCAACGTTATGGCTCAAGCTTTGCTCGTCATTCCGAAAACTCTAATTACCAATTCGGGCCATGACGCACAAGAGGTGATTCTAAAGTGTATGCAATCCCAAGGGGACACCATCGTCGGCGTAGATGTAGAGAACGGTGACGTTCTTCTACCAACCCAGGCCGGGATCTACGATATCTATGCAGCCAAGAAGCAACTGATTGATGCCAGCATTGTTGTTGCCGTCAATCTTCTTCTCACTGATGAAATCATGCGTGCGGGTTTATCCTCTTTAAAATAATTCATTTTTTTTGTATTATTTCCACTAATCTGAATAAAATTGCAAGTTGATGACACGTCCTTTCCTTGTATTCCTCTGGTTGTCTGATTCATCCTTTTTTTTTGATGTTAATTGGAGTGGAAGTAAATCCCTATATTGTTGTAGTAGTGTGACTGGTGGTGGTTGGGGTAAAGGGAAAAAATAATAAAAACTCAAGTATGATGAATTATTGAGGAGGGTTTAACTACTATTAAGCACCAAGAATTAAAAAAAAAGAAAACCCACCACCTTCCAATATTAGGTAGTGGTTAGAGCCTTCAACAAATCAGCCTTTGAAACCCCTTTTGAAGTACCCCTCCCCCTCAAAAAAAAAGGTTTTAAGGGAAGAAGAAGAGATGGCAAATAGAGGAGCTGGACAATCCAAGGAGTATGATCACCTTTTTAAACTTTTAATTATTGGGGATAGTGGTAAGTATAAAGAGGAGGATGAAAGAGGTGGAAAGAGGAGGATTGTATAAGATTGGTTGTTGTAGGCGTTGGGAAAAGCGCCCTTCTTGTCAGATTTGCAGATAATGTATTTACTACAAATTATATTACAACAATTGGTGTAGACTTTAAAATTAGGACGTTAGTCGTTAATGGAGAAAGGGTCAAGTTGCAGATATGGTGAGTTGTACAAGGATGAAGACTTAGTTTTTAAAAATCTTATTTGTTCTGTAGGGACACTGCTGGACAGGAAAGATTCCGTACTATTACATCAACGTATGGGACAGGGATTAAAAGGGCTTGATTTGTAATGTATATGTTTTTGTAGATATTATCGTGGAACCCATGGGGTTATCATAGTCTACGATGTTACAAATGGAGAATCATTTGCAAACGTTAAAAGATGGTTACACGAAATCGATCAAAATTGTGACATGGTTAACAAAGTTTTGGTTGGAAATAAGAATGATGATCCATCAAAGAAAGTGGTTCTTACAACGGATGCACAAAGATTTGCGGATCAAATGGAAATACAATTGTTTGAAACAAGTGCAAAGGACAACATTAATGTCGAGGAGGTAAGGAGGAGGGGGAATAGATGAGCTATTCAAGAGAAGAATGAAATTATTTGTATTTATATTCTATAGATGTTTATGGCTATTACCCAGCAAGTTTTGCAATCAAAGAAAGCACAACGTGCTGAAGAAAGAAATAATGAAACTGTTCATTTGGGAGAAAGTCATGGGCGAAAACCTTTGAAAAAGAAGCAGTGTTGTTAACCAAAAAACTACCAAACCACCACCATCAAACTATTATTATGCTTCCATTACTTGTTGAAATATAACTTTCCAGTCTTCCGCTAGCTTCTTACATTTAAAGGCCTGGAGGAAACGCTTTCTTAAGCTATAATGTGACTGCTGATTATATTTATTGTTTCAACAGCTCATAAAAATAAAGCATTTTACAGTTTGTTATATATTTTGCGGTTTCTTTTGCTTGGGGAGATTTTGAGTTGAATTGCATGCATGCCATTGATTGCACGGTTTCCTTATTTATGCAATGCCATTGCATGAAGCTGAAACAGTGAAATTACAAAGACAAGAAAAATCCAATATTTTGATTAGTCACAAAAGTGCATTGGTGATAAAGTAAATTAAAATTCCAATCAAGACATTAATACATTTAAGATTGAAGCATCTGAAAGCAATGATGTTATTCCTCCATCAATTTTTTCATGGGCAGCTTGGATATAAAACATAAAGACTGAAAATATATGTAGATAAAGTAGCAATAGTTGTAAATCTTCCTTAATAAAAAAAACTACTAAAATAATGTCTCTTTTCTCCTTTTCTTTTTGTATTTTGTAAATAAAAACATGACATTTTGGATGCAGTTTGCATATCATTATTCCAACTATATTTATCCTTTCTATTTCTCCAGACAAAAGTACTTTTTATTCTAATAGAAAATTCCAAAAGTATTTTAAACTGTTTTAATTTCTTGAAGAAAGTTGCTTTCTCTCCCTTTAATTTCATGTTATATGAGCAAACAAACTGGTTTACACTCCCAATAATCTTTTAATTGAGGTTAATTGAGTTTCTGCAAGGTATTGCAGAGCCCAGATTAAGATGTAAACAAAAACCTTTCTAATCCCCCAGTCCTGTTTAAGCTAAAAAATGGATATTCCTTCCCAAAAGGTATTATGAAATAGTTGACAAGTGTTATCCTAAAGTATTTGTAGTATGGAAACTCAGGTATTTGTTGTGTCTCTAGATGGAGGTATGCAGGACGGAAATCGCAGGAGCCATATAACCCCCCCTAAAAAAAGGTTTATTGGATTGCTTGAGGGAAACTCTACAAAAAGCTGTACAAACTCCCTAGTCCAACTCTCTCCTATTTCTCTCTTTAAAGACAGAGCAAAAAGTACATACCGTTTTCAGACTCGTTGTGTTCTTTCTCTCTCTCACACACAAGAACTGCAATAATAACAATAATTCTACTTATGTGTACGAAATCATTCCAATTCCCAATCATTTAATTACAATTACAGAGAAAAGGGGAAAGCAGAAGTGCAAGAAGTGCAAGCAATAATAATTGATCCAAGAATATCCTGTAGCCCAAAAAAACCCTAAATAAAAACTCAACTCAATTTAACCATAAATACGTAACTACTTAACGAGTCTCATCATCATTAATTTCACCCAAAAACCCAAAACCTACTTAAACCTATTTAAAGGAGTTGGGAGTACCTTTTTGAGGATTTTTGGGGGATTTTTGAAGGCTTATTTTTTTCCTAAGGACTTGCAGAGGAAGGTTGAAATATTTTTATACGTCAAGAACATTCCAAATCAATAGAATTGCAATAGAAGGGATATATTTATATATTCATTTGAAGGATGAGAAAAATGTAAAGCAAATGTGAGTTTGTGAAATGCAAGCTGTTTTTTGGTGACTTTGAAAAGTGTTTGATTGGATTCTGTATTGATTGTTCTAAAGTGCTTTATGAATGATCACATCAACATCTCAAGGGTTAGGAGGATTCCCCAATAGTGCACTTTCAATATTCCCAACAAGTGCCCTCCCTCCACAAATTGTCGACGACGCTTTCACCATTAACGGAATAATTGGAGGAAAGGCACCTTTATTTGGGAGTAATATACAACAACAGCAATTTCTTAATATTCTACCAATGTCACGTAGGTTCAATTTATTTTAATTCTTGCAACACCAATTTTTCAATCATCTATAATCACCCTTCGTTTATTTTCCTACGTTTTTATCTGCTTACATAAAATACTGAAAGGGAAAAGATGATGACGAGTTTTACAAGATGTACAAAGTTTTAGAATGTTCCAAAAAAAGGACAAATAAACCGAGTAAGTCAGACCAACTAGAGCAAATATATTTTTTTGAGAGTTTGTACATTTTGAGTCAAATTAATGGTGAGTTTGTTGTTGTTTAATATTGTCATTTTGTCGTTTTGTCACTTCAAAGGTGAAATGTCGGGAGATTGAATTATTTCTTAATAGAATTTTGCCAAGATGTAAAGTAATTACAACAATTGGCAAAGATGTTGAGAGTTTAAAGGTTAAAGTTTAGATTTGGGGGTAGGAAACGGTAATATTTAAGGTGTGCTAAATGAAGACATGAATGACTGACACTTCTCATTCCACGAATCACATCTCAGTAGTCTCTCTCAGGGGGACAAAACTCTATGTAGCATGTCATCATGGCATTTACCAAACTACGTTGTTGTAAATAACATTTTACAACAATAAATCCCTGTACAAGAGAATTAGAGCAATGCCAAGCTACATTCTACATTTTTAGTGTAAACTGCAAACGGAAACCTAATGAATTTAAATTTACAACTACTCAATGGACCATTTCTACTTAATTTAGGAAAACCAATGACCTACAATATCTTTAAACAAGGAGCGTATCTTCTTTGCTGAATTTCTCTTTCGAAAACAATACAAATTAAACTGAATCAATGTCGGGGCAGTAGATTGTTTTGAGAACAATCAAGTTCCTTTTTATAGTTTTAATTCTCTACATCCCTACATATTTCATAACCCTTAAAAATCAACGTCTTGCAAACAATTAATTGCACGAACCACAATCACAACGAATTTATGAAGCCCTTAAAAAAAGTATTTAAAAAATAGCTTATTCAACTGTTCAAATTCGTTGCAGCTCAGTGATCCATTCATTTATTTATCGTTAAACGAATTTATCGATGTACATAGTTGTTGATTTTTTTCCCTTCAATTTTCCCAGTAAACTTAAGAAAAAAAGAATTTATCGCCATTTAACACTTGAGCAAGCAGAAGTTAGTTTTTGAGCATCTTTTGTGTAAAAGCTCACAATTGTGTCATTTTTGTATTTTTTTTGTTGGAGAAATTTGAAGCTGTTAGACTCAAGCTTTATATATCTATTGTATGCATATCCAAAGAAATACTTTAACCAAAAGTTTGCCAAGACATGTGAAGAAATATGGAGAAAATGTGTTAAAATTAAAAGTGAAAGTTTTCCATGATTTTTTGTTGATAAACTCGTAATTGAATGTAATTTAGGATGTAGAAAAAAGAGTTGATTTTTTAAACATGGATCCATTAAGATGAGGCCTATAACTCATTCCTTTTGAGGTTACCACACAAGGTGTAAGTGAACAAATAATGACTCTGTCCTCATCCGATTCTTACAAAGGGTTGTACATAGTGCCCTTATCTTTTTCCTAAAGTTTGGCAAGTAAAATATCTCCAAGTCATTTTCAATTCACACTTTCATTTCACACTCAGTTTGATCAATAGGGTATAAGCATATAAAAGAAGGGTGGATTGTCTAAATCCATGCTACAACTACTTAGTTTCATTTTCAGATAGCTGATCCGCAAGGACTCTTGAGTAAAATTCACCAGAGTATGAGCTAGTTATTGTTTTTGATGAAGAATAATAGAGAAAGGATAAAGGAGCTGGGTTTATCTCAAGAATATTTTCATCATAATGATTGCTCTCTTGTATTTTTGAATTGGCTGTGGGTGAAAGAACATTTATAAAATACATGGTGGCTCTCTTAGTTTTCACATTATTTCGAATGTCTGCCACAAAGCTGGAAATGTAATCAAAGCAAGGTCGTATAACTTTCCTCCTACCTTTGTCCCAATATCTAAACGAGTCAAAAAGCAATTTGACCATAAGAGTATGGCAATAATAATATATAACGTTTTGTGCCTCAATTTATTGAATCAAACCAATACACACAGCCTTCTTTCTACAAAGAGCTTTTTTGGACATGAAATAATGGTTTGATGCTGGATTTTATGAAATTCAATTATCCCCCATAATAAATCCAATATTAATGTCAAAATTTGAATTGCATGGAATCATTGTTTTTAATATTGTGTATGCATGGGTTTAAAGGGTAGACTATTTACAAGGTTTTGGCTAATAAATCCAAAAGTTCATGGCTTGTTCGCACTGTTTTCCAACACATGTACTAACATACATCAAGTTGATGGGGATAATAATAATCTAACTGCTAAAAAAAAGAAGCCCCCATTCATTCCCTTCGGGTGGTTAGTTTCTTTAGGGATCTTTTTTGGTGTGTAGGTGATTTGCTTTGGTTTCTTTTAAATCTCAGTGGATTAGACCTTGATGGAGAATGGGGATCGTTGCAAAAAAAATGCTGCCATAATTTAACCCAAGCTTCAAAGTATAGTAGTACGACATGATGAAAGATAGGAGGCATCCCCCACATCCATGGTTATTTTCCATCGCTTTTGACACAAAACTACTCTATTTTATTATTAAAATGCAAAATTTATCTTAATGCTTTCTTATGAATGAGACTGAATCTCTCATCCAGTCATCCATCATAAACAGAGAATTCATCCTCTTTCTCTTCTTCTTCTTCTTCTTTTTTAATGTTTAATGAAGAGGAGGCTTTCATTTGCTAACTATCTTTTAAAAATCTACAAGAAATATTGGATTTAATAGGATGAGGGTATGAATAGCTTGAATGTAACCTAAAGAAGCAACCATGCGGGACAAAAGCAACCTTATAATGTCAATTTACATTGCAAGTGACAGGATTCTTTAAAAACTTTATTTAAACATTGCATATCAGATTTGCACAGTTGTTAAAATCATTTTTAATTTTAGAAATCAAACTTTTAGAGAACAAGTGCCAAGGGTTTTTTAAAAAACTTGCAATTTCTTAAAATACTCGTCCGCAGTGATGTACATATACAAAGTCGTGACTATCTTGGGGCCAAGTAATTTATAGAATTAAAAAACCCTTTTCAAATAAATGCATATTGAGAGATGGAACGGTTGGGGGGTAGCGTACATGTTAAAAAGCTAGGACAATGATTCTTTAAGTGTAAAGTGTATAAATATATCTACTTTTGTACTCTTATTTGTATTGTATTGCTAAAATTTCAAACGGTTAATGCCCTGTTTTTGAATGCATCAAGGATGGCCATGCCATGGGGGATTTACCTCCGGGGTTTTATTTATGTTCACCATATTAATCTTCAACACATCAATCACAATATTGTATGACAACAAGAACAAATTAGTGTGTTGGATTCCAACTGTAAATCCTACATTCCACATTTCCCTCAATGATGACTTGCTTTATATGAAATAAATCCAATTAGTCAAATCAATTGCCGTGTTCCTTTACATTTAAGATTTTGGTGAATATATAGTAAAAGGAGGTTTTATGAACTGGATAAATTCATGGAATGAAATCAATAAACATATCTCTATATAGCTCTGCTAACAAAGTCTGTTGTGGAACCACTTCCTTTTTGATAGACGGTTGAAATATGATATGGGATAATAATGGTGATGGGAGGTTTTGAGTGTCATGCCCATTGTTAATGGAATATATAAAGACAACAGGAAAGGGTTGGATCGTAAGAGAATTTCCAAAATGGTGAAAACTAATGAATTTGATTACCTACTAGCCCTTTGCCTCAATTATTACATCTTAAAAGGAGGAAGGCTAATGAGCTGGTGAATTCAATGACTTTGGATGATTGAGGGACTTGAGGATATTTTGAATGCGGGAGGAAATGTTAATGAAAGAGAAAGTGGATGTAGGTATAGAGGTACTTTGTACCAGGCGCTGGGCTGGGAGAAATTGTTGCTTTATCCGGATTTCATGAGTTCATGGGAATTTTCATGGTAAACTCGGAAATATATAGCCTTTGGATTTGGCTGAGATGGAGAAGAAAGCAGGTGGTGGGAATGGAGGTGGATATGGAAAGTTCATGGATTTTCAAAGCTGTGGACATGATGCAAAGTGCACAATTAATTTGGTGTACATATAGAGGCTTGATAAAGTCTTTTTATTTTTATTTCATGGACATGTTGGGTGAACAAGCTGGTGTGGTTCACTGATTTGAAGGAGGAAAATGGCTACATTTTCAACGACAAATGGTATGGAATGGCTTTGTCCCTAGGTTCTGCCTACATGCTTCTTCTATAGGGGAACAAATCCAAGCGATACTTGTCACATTTGAAAAAAAACTCTTCCAGTAAAATCTTTATTGTTATAAAGTTGAAGGCAAAATATAGCTTATCACGTCACAATCTGGATTTCTTTTTCACATGAGTGGAGCAGATTTTGCATTATTTTTGGATTTTAAGAGATCCAAAGGCTTTCCTCTCCACCTAAAGTTTAAATACAAACAAATTGAAAAATTTCAACACTACTCCGTATCATGATGGGGAAACTTTGAAAACAAATGAGAAACTAATTTTTATAATGAAAGGCTAAATAAGTTGCTATCCACTTTCATCATCTTCTGTTGGAAAATCTCTAGAGAGTCGCAAGACTGCAATTTTAATAATTAAAAGGCTAGGACCCATACAATTTAATATAATTGCATTAGTAAAAAATAGCAGAAGAAAATGAGATGGACCAGTAGGATTGAATTAATTATTAGGAATAAAGAGAAGGTTTTGTAAATAATGTAGTCCTTTGCGTATTATTTGATCTTGAGAGTGGATGGATTGATGAATAAAGTTGTTTAGGCTGAGGCTAAGAATATGTCCCGAAACACCAGTAGCTATATTTCAGTACTGCTGTGACAGGACAATATAGTAGCCAAAAGCCATTTGAAGATGGTCTTGATGCTTAATACAAACGTTGACAGTCCCAATAATTACAGATATACTAATAACAACGCCTTACCGAAAAAACCATCTGCTATAATTGAATGCTTTTCAAGAATAATCCAACTTGTAATACTGTTCAAAGCGGAAGTTGTCAAGAAGAGGTCCATACGGAGGTTTATGTTGTTTGGATACAAAATATAAAAGTAATCTCGTCCAATAAACGATTGTATATAAAACTGAACCAGGAAGGGAAGTTGTGGAGCGTCCCACAAAAGAGTCAATTGTTGTTTGCAACAATAGTAAAGTGGGGTTGACACAAAGTTAACTGGTAGTTAAGTATGGTTGAAGATTGGATGGAGGGTGTGGGGGTAATAGCGGTTGGAAAGGTGGATCAAGAAGAACTGTGAACTTTGTGGCCAGTCTCACTCAATCGATCATGACGGAGGGTGCTTGGAGTCAAAGCGTCGGCGTAGATTCTTCTCTGCGCCAGAAAGAAACCCAACTTTCCCTCAACTTTCTCCCTCCATATATTTATTTCCACCCTTTGACAAAGGGAGACATGGAGGAACTGTTGTGGAGAGAATGCTCCCCTGCTTGTACTTTTCACTTTCTACCGTTTTCCCCATTGTTTGTTTGGTTAGATGTAAATGTAGAAGCAGGTAAAGGGTGGTGTAGATATGGATGAGCTATAAATAAGCAAATACGTAGGTAACGTACAATGTAATCACTTATTGAACATAAGTGAAGGGTTTTCGGAGTTTTCTATACTTTTTATTTAAACTTTTATTTGAGATTCAAGATGATTGGGGTTGGGAACAAGGTTGTTTGAGCATTAATAAATTGATTTGTCACATTCAACAATTCCCTACAAATTACTCATTTGTCAATAATAGTGTCATAACAGGATAAAGTTAAATGTCCAGCACTGTTCCAACTTTATCTTTCTATCTCTTACTTTGAACATCCATCATTGACGGTTGAGTGACATTTTGAGGATTTGGTCACAGGCAGATACAAATTAATCTCATCAATTAAAACTATTTTATCTTCATCTGCTTTCTCCTTAATTTAGGGAATTGCGTCAGGGAATTTACTGAAATGTACTGACTCAAGGACTAAAGTCCCGTCATTTTTCAGCATTCTTTGTAATTAATTGATCAACTTTTTAAACCTACTCTGTATGGATTGTTATGGAAGTATTTTAATTAGAGAAATGCCATTGTCATCATTAATTCATAAGTTATATCATATATTTAATAATTAGGGAGTAGATGGAATTTTCTGGTTGGGATTTTGGTCTTAGAATGATACATTTTGCATGCTCCAAAGAATTCAATCTCATTGTATTATAAATAAATTCTTTGAAATAATATGGAATTCATGTAAAGACATGGATTGCATCTTCATGCAGTTTCCTGTGTTCTCTAGAAAGCGAGGAATTTTATTAAAATCTACGGAAGGTGAATTTATTTTGATAAAAAAGGCTTTTTCCACGAGAATCACCTTAATAAAATCTCCAATTTCTCCATAACCAACAAAGAGATTGACATGGACTCATTGGACCTAAAAGGAGTGCTACACTTTACCAGGCAATTGGACAGTCACATTTCTTCTTTGTCAAGCACTTTAATGAAATAATGAACTTTGATCCTGTTAAACCTTATCTAAAATTTCTGGACATTACTATAAATTACAAATTATATGGGGATAATCAAACTGTATTCTGCAAACGACCCTTCATACTAGACACTAAGGGTAATCATGGAAGAGGCAGTTATCTAAAGATTCAAAATCTTTGACATTAAAATCCAGTACAATTTTCAACACCAAGCTTAAAACTCAGAGTGAGACAAAAGTTGAATTATTTCAGTGTGTGGTAGTAAAGGATAATTGTTCATTTGGGAACTATACAATAATCAAGAAAGTACAAACATATTTTGATTTGGTAGTTTGGTGTCTTTTCTTAAAGGAATTGTACCAAGAAGTGTCTACGACAGCAATAAGTTGAAAGACGAAAGAGTTACAAATCTTTATCTCGTACTGATCATGGCTAAAAAGACCATTTTATAATGAAAGCAGAGCAATTATATTAAAGAATGAGGATGATCCTTGTGCTAAAAAAACAATTTTCTGTAAACATGAATTATATTATTATTGCAGAACCCAATATTCTGACAATGGAGAGTGGATTGTTGAATGGATTAGCATTGGAGAATGGGACAATCACTCAACTCCATCAACATCATAGCAGTACTGAGGATAATAATTCAGCTAGATCTTCTCCATCAGCTAATATAAGCTCTGTCTCAAATGGAAGTGGTTCAGGATACGAGAATAAGCTTTTCGTTGGAGGTCTCAGTTGGCAGACAACACCGGAAAAGTTGAGAGATTATTTCTCACAATTTGGATCTGTCACTGATGTCCTAGTCATGAAAGATCCTATCACACAGGTTATTTCTCATCTTGTTTTAATCAAACAAATTATCTTAAGAATGTAATATTTGGAATCTTTATAAATACAGAGAAGTCGAGGTTTTGGTTTCATTACATTTAATGATGCAACAACAGTACCAAGAGTTTTGGCAGTACCCATTCACATGTTGGATGGGAAAAGAATTGATCCCAAACATGCCACCCCGAGATCAAAAACCGGGTACGTACATATAGTATAATGCTCAAAGTGATTCCAGAATTTTGCCCTGCCTCTTGAAATGATGGATTGCTTTCTTTTAGATCTAATAAAACCAAGAAAGTATTCGTGGGAGGAGTAAGCCAAGAAACTTCTGTGGAAGAAGTAAAAGCATATTTCTCTCAGTTTGGAAAGGTAGGTAGTTCAATTGATTAGAGGAAATGGACCAAGTCTGGAATTTACAGGTGGAAGAAGCCGTAATGCTCATGGACCAACAGACCAAACGACACAGAGGTTTTGGCTTCGTTACATTTGAATCAGAAGATGTTGTGGACCGCATATGTGAAATACATTTTCATACAATCAAAGGGAAAAAGGTGTGCATCAAGTAGCATCATGTTAGTTTGTAGAGGAATTAAGCATAAATCTAATTTAAAGGTGGAGTGCAAAAAAGCTCAACCTAAAGAAACGGTTGCAAGCTTGAACCTCTTGGCAAAACGGATGGTTCTTCCTCTAACAGCCTCAACACTGGCGGCTCAAGGTATTAGAAAATTGTAGAAATATTGTATAACTAGCTGGACAAACTTATTGTAGCTACATTGGTTCCAATTGGTTCAACAGTGGCAGCTGCAGCAGCCAACTATACCAAAATCCTTGGTGGTGGACTTAATTACCCTTCCATTGGCAACTACAGATATTCGCCTTACCCATTACCAAGCTTAGTAAGTGGCCTTTATCATTATTTTTTATGAGGAAGTTACTCAAAGACAAACCTTTTGTTTAGAACACCTCAAACTCCAATGGGTTACCCAGTCTTTCATCGACTCCAGCATATGGAGCTTACGCACTTCCTACTTCTGTTGATGTATCAGGTCTTCAAAATTTCGATTGGTCAGGGGTATACAATGCCTACGTTTAGGGCAGTATTCCTTTTTTGACTTAAAAAAATATCAATTGACAACCCATACATTTCCCAATAATATCAAAAGGGATTTTCGTATAATTTTATGATATCAATATTTTGCCCATCTCAGGTATGCATTTTTCCTATCACCAAATCCAGAGGGGGAGGATTCAGTTCTACATTCGAAATTACAAAAAAAAATGAATCAAAAATATATAAGCGAATCTCAGTATTTTATATATGTAAACTTTGGGTTACCGCAGGGACTGAGAAACATGTAACTTTTTTGAGGTGTAACTTTTTGTAGTCTATAGATTATATAAATACCATTATTACTCGTATTAAGTAGTAGAATTTATAACGTGGTAAATCAGTTCAAATAACTGTTATTTATTATCAATTCATGTGGACATGAGACAATTTTTTTTTGAAGATGTAATCTTCCGTCGCGATTCTCTCAAAAAATAGTATTATCTTAGAAACAGGAAGACTGCGAATGAATCCCCAGTGAATCAGAAATAGTAGTTACCTTTGTTATCGGAAAAATCAACTTTTCCATGTTCTCAGGCAAACGCTTTGCTTCGTATGTGAAAGACCAAGAGCAATTATAAAGCCACCACAGCATAATCCTGTCGTACCTGTTTGACACAAATGAACAAAATACTTTCGGTTCAGAAACCAGCTTTTCAAGCAGTAAATACATAACCAACGTTTAGGTGCATTTTATGGTCGAAATTTCTACATCCCAGTCTTTGCGTTCTATTATTTAAATCTTTTAAGGTTTTAAACGTTCCTTGTTTTGTATGGCTCATTATTTTTTACAAAGACAAACTTTGGTTCCTATTTATCACCAATTCTTTGTTGGATTGTTTATAAAGTTGACTTATTTTTTCAAAGTCTTTTAGTTTTTGTTGTTGCTAAACTCATTTAATTTCCAAACTGCTGCCAGCTTTGTTAATAAAGGTGTGACATAAATCAAGAGGACAAATAATTATAATGCCTTGATTCATCGATGCCTTATCACGATACAGTAAAAGTGGCAACAAATCTTGAGCGTTTTGTGTAACCAACTTGTTTAGGCGATGATAACAAAAGCCTTTTGGGACTAAAATCTCTGGCTCTGTTTCCCCAATATCTTTTTTGAAACATCTCCAAAGAATCCACAAAGAAATAAACAAATCATAATTCAATAGAACTATCCCCATATTACTAATAACTAGCTAAGGTCTTAAGCAATTCATATTGGGACAATAAATAATTCAATTCTGGGTAAAAAACAAACATTTCAATACTGCTATGGGGCTGATAACTTGAACAAAGAAGGACAAAGTTATTTTTAAGTATTTTTTAAAACACCATGAATCAATAATTGATTCCTGTTATCTGATCAAATATTCATGACGAGAAGGCTATTTTAAATCAAAAGATGGCAAGTAGTGGACCCTTTATATACCTACATTTGATACATTCCAATTTAAATTTGTCTCAAAAAAATCTTGATCAATTCTATCGTTTTGAGTTGGAAATAAGCTTTGAGTTGAAATTGACAATCCATGAAAAAAAATCCATCTTTGTTCTATTTGATTTACCTCAAGGGATGAAAAGTAATAAATGTAAAATTTGACCTGGACATGAATGGGCAATAATTAAATTATAGACTTTGTATACAGCAAATATTAAGAGTTTTAAAGTATTTCACCAAGGGTGAGGATCAAGTTCCGTTTTATTCAAATCAATTGCATCGAATCCAAACTGATGAGAGAGTATTGTGAACGTTATCATGATGCTGATGAGTTTTTATGTTATCAAGAGGAGTTTAAAACAAATGCATTTAGTTGAGACGTTTCCAGTATTAATTTGTTGGAGCTGAAAATGTTCATACCAAATATAAATTGTGTGTGCTTCAAGGTATAGTTTGTAATATTTTTGTGATTTTGTAAATATTTGGAGTAAATTTAAAAACTGTATGATTCATTTTGAGGGCATTATTGTAGTCTTAGGTGAATGTTGAATCCGCATAGTCTTCGAGTATTCGAGTCGACACAAGTGGTACTTATGATAAAACTAGATTTTGACGAGGGAGAGATAAAGGGTATAAGTATTATCAAGTTTAAGAAGCAGCTACATATTCAATTTGTACGAGACACAATTTTTGAAACATTTATACAGTAGGGGGTTGCAGTCATGCATTGCAAATGGAATAAACATGCCTGTGATTTTTGTTTTATTATTTTGAAATAAAAAGTGATACATACCAACCACCAAACGCAAACGTCAAACGTTAATGGGCATGTATGTATTTTAAGTATTTGTCTAAGTTGAATTTCACAAGTTACAGTTACCAATTTATTAAGATCCTGTGTTTATTGTATTTTAGTGTAAAAAAGTTACTAATTGTCTTTCTAATCTTTTATGAATGTTACCAAAACTTTTTTGCTGTAACTCATTTACCTCTTCATTTTACTTCAGTATTATTGAGTTCCACAGGAAAATGTTTAAGATCTGGATATTATTGCATGAGTTTCAGCTTTCGTATAATGTTTGTGAAAATAGATTGAATTGAAAGTACAGTATTATAAATGTAGTGTGGATGTAGTGATTTCCACGCAGATGTAAAATTATCAATTGAATCGTCTAAACACTCGTATATCTTAACGTTTGAAGAGTGTTTAATTTAAAGATGCGACTGGTTGAGTAAGAATTATTATGATAGTGAAGCTTAAGATTACTGGTTTAGATTAATTGCTGTAAAATTGAGTTGTAAAAATAGGAGTAGATTAACAGACTGTCGGTTTAATTCCTTTGTATCACATGACAAGGATACAATAAAAATTGATTATGAAACGCATTTATTGTATATTCAGTATCTTCAAATTATAATTTATGAAGGCGTTTGAATGGAAACATCAATGTTGGGATCACAATAAGATCAGGTAGGTTGCCTTACTAGTGATTAAAGAGTTTTATTCTTCTCTTCCGAACCCAGTGCTTCGGTAGAGCCCTCACGCTTTTGGCGACGAAGATAAGAGACGGTGTGCGAGAGTCGTTGCTTTAATTTCACTTTTTCTCGAAGTTTTTGAGGAATTATCATCATGGTAGTAATCATGTTACCCAAAAATACAGCAAGGAACAATCCACCCAATACAGGAACCTGAGGCAAATGTGGTCAATTAAATGGTATAGGTAGTTTTTAAAAAAAAATCTTGTACATAATGTCTTAATAAAATTTACCTGCCACGTAGCCTCAGGGTTGAAACTCAATTGGTAAAGAAGATAAGCGTTGTACAGTTGCCAGAAATATCCACCAACTAGGAATGGTAGCAAAAAACTCAAGCCTCTCCACATCCATGAATGGAAACCATCAATCGTGATATCCATATTGTGCCTTTCTCCCAATGCACGTAAACGGTACAAACAACCCCTTTGGTAACGAAACTGTAGAAATTGGACCAAGCCTAATACAAAAAAACAGGAAAATCATTACAAGAGCATACTCTACAATCTAAAAACCAAATTAGCCTTACTAATGTACACATTAAACCACATAAACTGTTGTCGGAATAGGTAGTAAACTGAATTGTTAGGCCAGATCAATAAAACTCCTGCAAGTACGGTTGAAAGAAAGTGATGAGTTCGCCACCTTTCATCGAGTACAATCAAATGCAACAAATTGCTTATAGGAACAATATTATTCCTTACCATCCTTTAATTCTTGAGCCATTGACTTTCAGTATACTTTCTCTAATGGTAAGGGTGCAGTAGTACCACACCAGCAAAAACATGAAGAGTAGATCCAAAACACTAAAGACCATGCAATGTCAAATCATCTAAAAATATAATGAAACTATGCTCAAAATACCGAGAATTGATGAGAATGTTAACCAAGGACATCAACAGCCCAATTCCGTTAACAATAAATTTGAATTTTTCATACTCGTCCTTGTACTTAAACCTTTAAAAAAAATCAAACTGTTTAAAGTACCAATGCCATCAACCCACTTACTTCCCTTCCTTATTCAAAATGGATACATTGACATTTCCCAAAATAATGCGCAAGTATAAACCATTCTTCTTTGGAAGAACTTCTTCCATTTCGTAAAGCTGAATTTTCCTACGACTTATCCCTTTGTCTAATTCAATTAACTTGTCCTTACATTCTGGAGATTTGGAAAACCTAAAAATTTTAGATTAAGAAACACTTTGAGAGTCGTATTGTTGTTACTTTTTTAAAGAGGATTTGATGATTCCCAATCGATATCTTTGATGAGTCAACTGCCCCATACATTTACTCTGAAGTGTATTCAATTCCTCCAACTTTTGCAAGTACTCTTTATGCACAGCCTATTTACAAATATTTTTTAAAAACCTTTCCTCCTTCCATAATCCACCTCGTTTCAAACTTTACCGAAAACTTGTTGAAATCATCGGACAAATCATCAAATTCCTTGATACAGGATTGAATATCATCTTGAGCCAGCTCCATTTCACAATTTCTAAAAAAAATAGACTAGAACATAAATCCTCAATTAATCCAACATCATTGAATGGCTCAAATTTGAGCCTCTCTCTCCCCACTCTCTATCAGCAATTATAAAAAGCTCAAGATAATCTCGAGTTGCATGGTTTTAAAAGATAAAACCTCTCACCCATCAACAAAGTAATTTACATTATCCATTGAAAGAAACTCCCCACCACAATATCCAACACGAGCTTACCCTTATCTTCCCCACATCCTACCAAGTTCAAGGGTCAAAAGTTCAACCCAAATGGAGTCCAAAGGTTGATCCAAATATCCCCAAATACATGAATGGGATAATCATAAATAAGATGAATTGTTGGGTAAATCCCAGATTTATGCCGAGTCACTCAGTTACTATGTAAATGTACGTAGCTCACCTTTGAGATGTTGGGACCCTCAAAGGGTGTCTTGGAGGGGGGGGAGTAATTAATTATTTCTTAATTTCTGGGATATTGTGGAAAAATACTTTGAACTTTGACCCAAATGATAAATATTGAATGCTGACAACTCACACGCTCCTAATTAAGGAAAATTTTCAAAATAAATGGTTACCGCTACAAAATTATAAATCTGGGGCATTGTGATACTTTCTCCAGATATTGAGGTGGAATTAGGAGAATTTGAGGATTCTTATATGGAGTTTGGAACGTTGGCGCAAAGGATCAAAACGTTACGACAAGGGTTGTCAAATATTGAGCTATTTTCAATTTGAAACTCCCTTTGCCCCATCCATTTAAAACCCGGGAGTATTCAAACACAAGGCACAATCTAGAATTTTCATTAGCCGAACCGGTAGCACGTTGTAAATTGTTGAGAATGATTCGATCAATTGTTTCTCGAGTTTTTGCTGTCGCGGAGTTTGGTGTTTCTAAAATTGGATCAAGCCAAAGATTCATTCATAACGGAGGTGTGTTGGGTTTAAACAAAGGATTGTTTAAGCCCATGAATTTGAGGCCATTGGGTTGCGTCATGAAGGTCCATGATACAAAGGCTCAGGGTATGGGTAAGCTAGGGATTAAAAAAAGGAAGAAAACATTTCATTCATTTTTTGCATCTTGATGATTAGGAGATGATGAGCTCATTAGTTTTTTGACGGAGGAAATAGCAACGGAGAAAAAGAATCAAAGGGCAGGTGCACTGCCGACTATTTTGGATGGATTTGAGGTACAGGTTGATCAATCCGAACTTACCCTTTCAAAGAAATGGAATAATGAACAGTAAGGTTTAAGCTGAGTTCAAGGAGCCTTTGATATCTTGTTTTTTCCTAGATTGGTTATTAGTGTGAATGTAAATCACACGGTGGATGCTGATTATGGAGGAGAGGAGCCTGTTGACACAAACAAACCAGGACAACAAACAGAAAAAGATGCGGAAATGAGATCTCGTCCAAATTTTGAAATTGATATCAAAAAGGGGAATAAAACGCTCTCTTTCAGTTGCTCTTATATGCAAGATGTGGATCAGGCTGCAACTGATCCACAAGAAGATGAATACCGTATGGAAATGTTGTGAAAGAAAGTAAAAACATTTTGAATTTTTAGAGGATGCATTTGTTATTGACGAAATCTCAATCTTTGAAGGAGAAGGGAATGAACAAGTTTACGCTGTGGCTGGAGATATCTTAGATGGGGTAAGATTATAGTTTATTTTGTTGCTGTGCTGAAAAGATTTTTTTTTGATTCACAGTATTTATATGACTTGTTTATGAACATGCTGGAAGAACGTGGCATTACTAACGAATTTGTAGAGAAACTTTCTGATTTTGCTACGGATTATGAACACAAGTTGTATATCAACTTGTTGAGCCAACTTCAAACCTTTTTGAGTTCAAAGTAAGGGAATGTTGTAAGAGTTAGCTTAGTAGTGTTTCGCCGTTTGAGGGTACCCAGGCACCATCATTCCAGGTCCAGCTGTTAACATTAATTGTGGCTCTAAAAAATAAATTCAATTTGTTAATTAAAAAATAATAAAAATCACAAAATAAATGTACCCATGATCATTTTGTTCTGGTCGTTTGTGTGTCCTTCTTCGACCCTCTGCATTTCCATCTCTTCTAGTCGATCAATCTGAGAAAATAGCAAAAAATCAATACCATTAGAATTATTATTACTTTCTATTAATTATTTATACTGTTGATTAATTGTGGGATATTTTTTACCTTTGTACGGTACTCACGAAGAACTTGAATCAAATATGGCATCGCAAAATCTGTGATACCATTACGCCAAGAGAGTTCAAGAATTACATCAGGATGCAACAGATCATAACAGTGGAATAGACAAGCTGAAAAACAGTCATGATTTCCCTGTTCTAAGAACCACGTTAATAGTTCTTCAGCAATATCTGGATTCTTAGAATCGGCAGCATATTCCATGGCATCCTAAAATTAGTACATACATTTATTTAATTGAATATCTATCGAATGCATCTATTTTGTACCCTATAAAGACGATCTTTCTTGCAAAGTTCAACAGATTGCTTCCATCGATTATTGCCTTTGTAGAGGTAAGCAGCAATACGACGAAACTCGATGAGTTCATGCTTCTCAAGTTTCTGGGCCAGCGCAATATTGTCGAAATTGTCGAAGGCATCAATCGAGGTGCGCAAACCTTGAAAATCTTCTTCCTCAATCAAAAGAGTGTTAAGAGCCTCATTAATGGCTTTGTTGTTTAAGCTTTGAACGGCTCTCAAATAAGGTTTCACCAATTTCAGATGATTAGCCTGGAACTTTAAATAGTGCCAATATAAGTCTTTGAATCTTTAAAAAATTAAATAAAAAGAAAAAAAGTTAATTTTTACTTTGGAGAAGAAGTTAACAGAGCGGGTGTGGTCCATTCTTGGGGCTAAGACCACCAATAGATCGTTCAACAACATGGGTTTGTAGTCTAAGTAAAACTGGATGGCTTTATAGTAAAGCTCAATGTTAGCCACCTTGGTGATGATGTCTTTAAAGTGGGACTCTCTCCAAGCTTCAGTTGGATGAGCCATCATTGCAGTAACTGCATTGTCGTATTCTTCGTACTTATCGTATAAAAACACCAATTCTGCCCATAAATGGGCTTGTTCTGCAGCTCGAAGAACCTGTCGATTATAATTTTCGAAATATTTATAATAAATAGTAAATTAATAAATTACCTTTGGAATGTTAACTCTAGACCAGAACAGTTCTAAATGTTCTTTCATTTTCTCAGGTTTAAATTTGGAATACAAAATAGCCAGCTCAGTAAACATTCCCATATGAGCCCTTTCCAATCCTAATGCGGCTTCAAGAAGATTGATTAGTTCTTCAAAGTATCCACGGTCTTGATAGTGATTGATCAAGTCCTCCAGCTCATCAGCATGAACAACAATATGCAGGCCACACATTTGAGCTAAACGAAACTCTTCAGATTCAACGCAGGCAAAACAAACTTCTTTCCAAGTACGAGTGCTGAAAATTTTTTTTACGATAATAACCAATTAAAAACAATTCATTTCAAATAAGTACTACAAGAATCAATCAAATGTTTCAAGTATACCTATTGGCTTTTCTAGCAGAATCAACTGCGCCCTGGTATTCTTTTAAATACACTAAAGTGATTGCTAAACGAGCAAAATTGGATATATTGTTGTATAAAAGTTTTGCAGCATCAAACATTCCAACATCAAAGCAACGGTCACCAATCTGTTTTTTGACAAAATGAATTAACGACAAAATGAACAAATCATTAAAAGCGATTTACGTTACCTTTTGGATATCTGCGTGGTTTGGCCCCGATACAAATTCTTCCAAATCCGCCAATCGTCCAGTTTTGGCGTAAGCATAAATTAACTCCGTTTCAATGTAAGACTCTCTTGCTTTCTTTCGGGACATTTGGAGGTATCTTACCAAATCTTCCCAACTTTCTAAAAACCCAGAACAACAAACCCGTAGATAATAAGTAAAGGAAGATTATGGCTAAAAAAAGTTGGGTTATAAAAATTCAAAAACCTGTCTTGTGAGATGTTTCAACAACGTCAACAAAGGCTGACGGATCATCCGCCTTGATGTACGAGTCAATAGCTTCTTTTACCATCCCTTGTTGAAGTTGTGCTTTAGCAAGCTGGCTCCATACGGCGGGTTCATTGCATCGTTCAGCAAATTCATAGGCCCGATCAAGATTATTGACATTTTCGATAAGAACTTGAATAGCAGACGTGTTTACGTCAAATTTCTTGAAAATTGAAAATGCTTCTTCGTACAGCTGGTTGTTGATTGCAATGTTAGCAATATCTGGTGCATCGTAATTATCCAATCGATTGATATACTCCATAACTCGAGTTCGATCAGCTTTGATTGCCGTAAGGATCAACAAGTTTTGTAAATTCCTACAAAAATATAATATAATGCTAAAAGTGCTTATTTAAAATTTTCTACCTGTGATCTGAGAATACTGAGTTGTCCAAAACAATTTTTTCCAAAAGTTCAATCAGTTCATTAGGTAGATCTGCAGTCATGAAAGCCTTCACAGTGACCGAGATATCTTCAGGATCCTGGGTTTCCGAAAGAGCTGTCTGAACAACTTGATCAATCAATTGTCTACGGTAAGGATTTTCTTCATTTAAAACTTCAACCCATAACTCTGGATCACGACGACGAACAAGATACCTAAATCAGAGTTAATGCATTGGTTTAATTAGTGTGCAATATAATTCAACAGTTTATTTATTACCTTGCTTCGGATTTGAACAAGGAATTTTCGTTGCAAACATGAATTAATTCCCGGTCACAGTGACCTCGTTCATATGCAACACAGGCTAAGTGAGGGTCTCGTTTCTCACAATACTTTCCAACAACTTTACTGTCGTAATATTGATTTTCTTTTAAAAATCTTCCTGGATTATTGTTGCTGTCAATATAAATTTTGGCAAGGGCGTTGTGTGTTGCTGGCTCGATCACACTCTCATGAACACGAGATTCCAGCCAAGGCAAAAGTAATTTCAATCTGTTCCGTTTTTCTACCTCTTCAACAAGTTCATCCGTAGAAAATTGGCCACGGACTACCATGATAAGGCTTTTGATGACATCCTCGGAACAATCCACATCTAACAAACCACCAACTACGACTGGAAGGCGAGAAGGATTTACCTAATAATAATAACGTCATGCAGTAGATAGTTAGAGGATACCGTGGGGTAATTATAATATATATTACCTTTTGCACGTAAATCTCAATGTACTTTTGCAAATTGTTTCTATACAAATAAAGCACAAGATCATGAACAAAATCGAATCTGTCACAAACAATGATCAATGGAAGCTGATCGGTTAGCTTAGCTTCTTTCAAGAAATTTTTGACACGTTCAGCGTTATAACAGTTAGATTCTCGGCAAATTCTTTCAACTTCCTTGATTTGACCGGTTTTACAAGCTGCTTGAATGTATTTGAAGTGAACTTCAGAATCCTGACTGAAGTTGACGATGGATCCCAAAAAGTAAAACAAACCTTCGTAACTTTTGAAAGATTCAAAAATGTCAATCAATGCCTTGGTGGTTAACTGTAACAGAAAACAATAACAAAAGTAGAATAAATGCTGATGGTACAAGGTTAGCCAGATAATTTGCTAATATACTAGTTTGCTAGTGTACGCACAAAGAATGTACTATATTTTACCTGTTCGTGGTACTTTGTGGCAATCTGCACGCAAATGTTAAGATTTTGACGGATGTTTGCAGTCAGCATAGCTTTTAAACATTCCACGGAATCTTCCACTGACAAAGTCCCAAAATACGTAACAAGCCATTCAGGATTCAGTAAATGAGTGTGGACAACGGCACGTTTGATGTCATATAAATCTATGCAACGACAAAAAATACATTAAATTGCATTACATCCAAAACATGCAACCATCAAATAGTTAAAACTACCTGTGTAGTGCTCAAGAGCACGTTGTAATAGTCCAGCCTTCTCGCACATTTGAGCAATATGGGCTTTATCATAATGTGTAAACATTTGATTTCCCAATATTGCATCCGCTACTTGAGGTGCTGCAATTAAATTCATTTCCAAAAGTCGAGTTTGCAAAGCGCCCTCAGTAGGACGATTATTCTTCAGAGCGTCCAACAAAAATGCAGTACATTGCTGTACCATGTTTTGTTCCATGAAAATGTCAACAATCTAAATAATAATAAAAAAAATCATTCAAAAACTTTATCGACACAATTACACAATCACATACTTGACTGATATCAGCCAATGGCTCATCGTCCTGAACAAGCATTTGGGCAAATCCAACGCCTTGGTCAGGGTTAACTCGCATTAAATTGCGAAGTAACATGACATATTCCGGAGTATATCCAACCTTCTTTGCGTACAAAACAATTTTATTGAATTGGCCGGTTTCAGCAAAGCATTGAATGACCTATATGTAGACGATGAATAAACAAAACAGTGTTAAATATGTAGACTTTTCAAGCTCATGTCTCACCTTGCTGGGAACATTAGCCCTCAAATAAACTGATAAGGCCAAAGTGGGGTCTATTTGCTTAACCATATCTCCAAGTTCTTCAGAGCATTCCAATTTATCTTCCTTTAGCCATTTTTCCATCAACTGCTTCTTGCCTTGTAGCAAAACAGGTCGAGAAAGTTCTAGCGATTCGTATTTGTTTAGTTGGCCCTGTTATTTGAATTAATATCAATTAACCACCTACCAGCATGATTTTTATAATAATACCACATGTTATCTTACCCGATCCAAAAGGATTCCGAAATACTGTAACAAAGGTGAAGTTTGTCCAGGCTGAGCAGTAACTTGTGAAAATCTTTGAATTGTTTGTGGAGTTCTGAGAATGCCTTTAGGAGCTTGAGCAGCGACTTTAGCCGCATCTGTATATTGCGCATTCTGAAATAATGTATTGAATTTTCGAATGAATAAATCTTCAGCTCCGCTCAAATTGTTTCGGAATGCCACTCGTAATGCAAGATCTTGATTGGACAAATTGTTCACAATGTAAGAAACAATGGTTTCTTCATCAATGGTGACAGACAAAACCTGAAAAAAACGAAATATTAAAAATTAATTAAAAAAAACAATATGATCCCTCCTATGACCGTCCATTACCTGGCCTTTTCGATTTACTCCCAAGATACCGCCAGTCGTCTCATGAGGAGCAGTGACAAAAATTGTATCTGAGCTGATACGATTCATATAAATACAAGCTGCGCTCTCAAGGTCATACAAGTGGATGTATCCATATTTCGTAATCAAATAGACAATGTCATATTTGTTACTTGCCTAATGAATCACAAATGTGTAAAGTGCCTAGACAAACGAATTAAGTAAAAGCATCTTACTTGCATTGCAACTGGAAAATCCGTTTGGGCCTCGGGTGGAAAGAAAACATCCATGCTCTTTTTAGCAAAGGGTTGGTTACCATTTGGAACACCGCCCACCTCCACAATATGAATCTATACAGAAGACATACAAAATTTATTAAACAATATATGAATCATCACTTTATACGTTGAGTCCTTACCTTGCCACCCTGTGCATTTCTCACAGCAAAACATAAAAGGTTTGAAGGTTCTGGATTCCCCTCTAGTTTTAGCTGAGCAAAAGTACCCGCATGCCCTTCAATAGGTTGGCTAACCTTTCTTTCCACCGAGTAAAGTTGCATTGCTCCAACCACGCGGTTTTGCTATAAAATAAATAATGTAATGCCCAATGCTTCCACAATCTAGTAAAATGAATCCTAATAGTAATTTCCTACCTGAGCAGAAATGGCAACTAGCAGCAACCAATTTTGTTTATCATCTGTCCTGTAATTGATGACTTGTGTTCCAGTAAGGCTTGAATGCCGATCAAACATTTTTTGTGGAATGGATTCTCCCTCCATACTCCAATGGTAAACAGCAGAATCCGTAACAAGTCCAATTGTATTCAATGAAATCCACTTCCAAAAAATAACTTCCTCCGTCATTGCATGAGACTTCATTTTGCTTTTCATTTCAATATTAAAAATCTGCAACGTCTTCCCAGCTTTGAGTGCAATAACTTTACTTGCAGGGTTCATAATGGCAGAATCAGCCGTAATAGGACGCCTTATCGGGCTATTGGGATCTGTCATATCAATAATTACAATTTGGGCAGAATCCCCCACTTTTTCCCGAACACAGATAAATTTATCCGACTCCATTGTCAAGTTGTTGAAACTTATATTTGTGGAATTAATCCCGATCGTTGTAAGCTGTACAAAAAAAAGGTCAAATCATACATCATTCAGTCTCCCCCCCCCCCAAAAAAAATGCTTAAAATTACCTGTAAGTGCTCCTGAAATCGTATTGGAATGATTCCGGAAGCCATGATGATACCTTCCTTTGTGACTTAGATCACAGTCTTATTCTCTAAAATAAAACGTTCACAACTGGATAAGAAGAGGTTAGAAAAGATCCAACATCCACCCACTTTTTTGGTATCCCTCTGTCCAGCTTTAAATGAGCTGAGAGGGCCGGGTACTTACCAGAACTGGATGGAGTTCCTTATATAGCGTTTGAAAATGTTGATGGAAACGTCTTTCAATTAATCCTTCTGGGGATGACTCAGGGTTTAAATAAATAAATTGATGGGAGGAAATGAAGAACCGGAGAGGCAAAGTAAGAGAATGATGACAGGTTGGTTTTTGGAACCACCACCATCTAACTGAATTCTACACAGATGGGGTCGGTCACTCCCTCACACAAGCGTTTGGAAACGTCCACAAATTTGAAGCAAGTTGGAACAAACAAAATTTACAAAAAATTAATAAAAAACTTGAAGCTGAAAAAAGGGAGAGAAGAAAAAGTTTGGAGGGTGATGGATGTCCCCACATATTAAATGATGTTCATGTAACGGTGAAAGGATGAGTCATTAAAAAATATGGGAGATATGTATGAAAATCTTGAAGCGTTTCAAATGAGCCTCATGTAATTACATTTATAACGTTTTTTTTATTCGTAGAAAATACTATGATACTGGACAATTGATTTCCTATTCAGTAATCATTTTAAAACACGTAAAAAACATAATGATAACTTTTCGGATAAGAATATGAACAGAAGATTTGAAAAAGAACTAAGCTCTTTTTTTAGATGAGATTAATTTTTACAAAAATATTAATTTAGGTATTTTCTGCAACCAACAGAACCACATAGGCAGCGAATTTTGACGTCTTCTATAGGGAATTTGTAGTCGTAGGTAATCTCTTCATTCATTCCGATGGGTTGTTTGGAGTATATCACAATTTTCTTTTTTCCTTCAATTGTAATTATTTTAGCGTAGCAGTTTGGCTGAAAAAAAAAGAAATGTATGGATTGTGAGAGGTAAAGAGGGAGAGGAAGGGACTTACGTTGCAGCTGTGATTAATGAATCTTGATAGATTTCCACATCGTGTAGCATCAATAACTGTTTCAAGATCAATTCTAAAGAAATAAGAGCCTCCAATTCCCACGGACTCGTACTTTTGCTCACGTAAATCAGCAACAACAGGTCGAATCACTTGACCAACATACTCAATAACCATTTCATCAGCAGCAATAGGTTCAGACGCAAAAAGTCCCCAGTCGTGAATTGTACTTCGACCAAATCGTAAATTTTTCTTTCGAAACTTTAGTTGATTGAATTTCAATAAATCTGACTCGACAACGTCACTTCCAAGTTCAGTCAAAAGTCTACGCTGATTAGACCTGGCTTCTCTTGTTTGTGTCTTCACACTTGGTCTTTCAATTTGATTTAAAGCACCAGTATTACCTATACTAACTTCTAGAGCAGCAGTTACAACTCCCCATTGGCGACGATTTGCAGTTTTTTCGGTACTAGTAAGCTTATAAAAACCATCAGTTCTTGCGGATCCAGTTTTATGAACACGAGTACTACGATCAGCCTTTGGTGAAGTTGCAGTTGCAGGATAGTCCACCCAATGAGTGGAATTGAGCCAGTATGAATTTGAGTCAAATGCCAATGAATTTTGAAAAGCTATTTTAAGTCCTTCCACATCTTCCTCGTCAAGCGAAGAATAAAACAAATCATAAAGAATTCTTGTTTTCTCATCCGGACTACGGACACGAAACTTCATATGCTTTTTGTATTTTGAAGCGGCTTGTAATACTCTTTCTTTTCGTGCTATTTCCATTTCGTTCCATTCTCTGGTCATTTCTTCTGTCGGTGGTTTTGAATAACAGTGATCGAGTTGTATGGTTTCCGTCGGTACAACTTTCTTTTCTATCACGATAGGTTTCTTTTCTTCTTGTACAGGTTTGTGGTCAGACTCAGAACTGATTTCAGTTTCCATTACAACTTCATCAATTACTTGTTTCTCTTCTTGATCAATCTCCATCTTTTCGTCATCAGAACTAACTTCAGATTCACTAGATTCAGATTCGGATGATGATTTAATGGATTTAATTGAATCAACTGGCGATATTTTTGGGGGAGGAGGTTGTTGTGTGCGAATTCTAAATGAAGGTAATTTTGGAATAGTACATGCAATTCTAATTCCTTGTCCACGTGCAGTATCAAATACAAATTCTGGAATTTTTATTTCAGCTGCGCCTGATTTCGACGAATTTGCATCCATATTGTTTGATTTTGCTTGCTGCTGTTTTGTACTTGCTTTGTGTAAATCTTCACGTTTCTGACACCAAGATTCAAACATTTTATACGCTTCATTTTCTAATAATCGACGGTGAAAGTCTTTGTATAGTGTATTTTTCAATTCCTCGTAAATTTTTTCAGCCACCAGCTTACTAACTTCCAATGGAGTGAGCGGTTCTACCTTTACTTCCTCTGGGGGTTCAGGGGGTAGTGGAGGTTGTTCACTAGTTGCATTAATATTTTGTTGATTGTACTGATTATAATCAGGTGCATAATATGGAGGAGGGCACTCCGGATTCCACATATAAGGAGGATAAGGCACACCTGCGGGCAACTGCCAATAACCAGGATAATATTGCGACATGGTTGAAATGGTCGAAGGGTCAGGAATGGCTGGCAGAGGAGGAGGAGCTTCTTCACTCTCACTGCTGTCCAACATAGGAATTTGAAAGCACGGTAAATTTGATGGAGATCCTGCAATGTTGCAAAAATAAAACAGATGAAAAACAAATACACTAAATTTTTCTGTATTAAAATAACACGCAAAGTAGTAATCATACCTCCAAACACTTGTTTGATTCTTGTATCTAAGTCAACTTTTGGCGAGAAAAACTCATCTAGATCCTCCATATCCTCCATTGACTGTTCATTGACACTACTCACTGGCACAAGTTTAGGTGATTCATTCTTGTCGTTAGGTACAATCCTGCCATTTGTTGTAGTTTCTCCTCCAGATCTTGACCGTACTAAACTCCTTTTTGAATCATGACTCTTTTTAGAATGGGGTGCTGGTGTGATCTTGTCTTTAGCCCCTACACTTTCCTTTCCTTTAACATCTGTTGATTTTTCTTGAGGTTTCTTTTCTGTAGTTAAGTCTTCCACGCGTTTCTTACATTCAGCAAAATGTGGATCCAAAAAGACTTTAATTTTCTGTCCCATCATGGAAGTATCGTTGAGTTTATCAATTAATCCTTTTGCAGCAGAAGGCCGTGTAAATGTAACCTTTGCTAGGCCCAAATGTTTTTTGGTAACAGGATGATAAAATATTTGAAAATCTTCAAACCCTCCAAGACAATGTTTGGACAAAACATTCTTAAAAAAATTCTTATCCACATTATCATTTAAATTTGCAAATGTAACTTGAGTAGATGGTGGTTTTCCAATGTAATTCTCATCAATACTGAACAAGGGTATGGGAAGTTCAATATCTTCTAATCGTTGTGGTCTAATCCTATTTCTTGGATCTCTTACAATAACTGGAGGATAGGTTGGATCTTCATGTAACCTTCCATCGTATCGATAAGACTTGAATGATGCTTTGACTAGAATAGGGTCGACTATTAATTTAAAAGCTGTATAATCTCGCTTTTTAATGGGATGAGAGGTGGTGGGATGGTGGGAGGATGAGTTTGTTGAAATTGAGGCTGAAGATGAGCTTGAAGGAACTGTTGGCTGACCCTCTCCCCGATTTACCTCCATATTTCATTTATTTCTAGAAAAATAAGGAAAATTAAAGATTTAAGTGATTTCCCCCCGAAATTTCCCTATTTACCTTGATATTTGATAAAATCTAAGTATAAAATATAAAATTTGAAATAAATAGAGACCCCATCCAACAATCTGAGTTTACAAGCCGAATACACATGAGAGAGTTGATTTGGCCTCCACTGTATGGGGGAATGCGAGAATAATAGAATAAAATTAGCGCCAAAATCAAATTATCTCAAAGATACAAATCTTTATGCTCCTTGGAACAATGAAATGTTCTTGTTGAAACAATCAAATCTTTTTATTTCTTAGTTCTACGAGATCAAGATGATTATGGAACAAGAAATTTGGTGATTGCTCATAAAGTTTAGTTAGAAATTAGATAGAAATATGCAGCCAAGTATAGGTCTTTTCCATTTATTAAGCAACCATATTTTTTGAGGTTAAATTTAAATTTTAGGATAAAATGATTCTAATTCTAATCCATCATTCTGCTCAAGTATATACCTCTAATCAACCACCAGTGGTTAGAATTTAGTGGAAAGGAAAATGAAGGAATGAGAAAGCCATGAAAAAAATCCACCTTCGCCGATCAAAATGTGTATTGGTTTTTTTATAATTTATTAAATCATTTAATCAAATTTCACCACCAATGTACTAGCAGCGCTTCGGACGCAATAAAAAAGTATGAAACGTATGAACACAAATTGACTGAATGAGCACAACTATACTCGACAATTCTGCCACGGCATTACAATAAGTTAGTATAGCTCTCTTTGGAAGTAAATTACACAAGTACAAGATTGCAGTTTAGTTTACAATAGATCATCAATTAGTCTTTGTGTTCAAAGTGATTCCTTTTTAGTACAACTCTGAACCGGTATCGAAAATAGCTTCAAAAGAGCAGAGCAGTGAATCAAGCTACCGTGAAATAAAGATTCAGTTTTTTTGAGAAATAACATAAAAATGAAAGCGAAACATAACTCTGGTCATTTCATCACTAAACCTGCTTTCATAACAATAATAATAAAAATGTTTCAAGATATTATCGATATTAAGCAGTAATATAATTAAATCATGTGCACAAGTAGTACACAGACACTACTTGTACTATTTACATAGATTTAATTATTTTAAAACTATACGATCATTTAACGGTTTAATTTTTTAGTTAAGATATACGCTGTAACATTTACTTACGTCAAGTCTTCTTCCTCGCGAGAAACGACATATTTACATAAAAACATGGGAAAAATATATAGTACTTAATGCCGTCTAAATTCCATTATTCATTAGCATATAATTTAAAATTCAACGTTTGGTACGTACATGGATAAAAAGAAATATGGAATTGTGACAGCAACGCAACTCCAGAGTAACGTAAAATCACATTGCAATATAACTTAAACCTAGAGATGAGATATACAACAGCAGTCTGTTTTATTTGGTAAAACTTGTTTTAACCAAGAACTGGCTAATCAGTGTCCTTCGGAGACCATTATATTGTGCACTTGTTCTAGTTTGTAAGCCAACCTCTGCTTTTGAGAAAATTCGTCTTCTTCTAAGGTCATCATTAATTGATCGTTGTACTTTGAGGCATAGTTGTACAACTCATACAATGCACTTTCCGGGTTAAATTCAACAGAATGCAGCTATCCACAAGAAATTTAATTATTTTTGCTAATTGTACAAATAAAAAGTAATAATAAATGCTTACCCTAGATTCTTCAGCAAGCATTGAATTCATATCTTGGTCCGAAATACATGGCATTGCTTTGATGTCCGCGTAATAACGCTCTACCCATTCTTTGTATCCCGGAATGTCTTTGGCATAGAGTAGTTTACTACTGGGAGAATCTTTTCCTATATTACAAATTGAGATTAGACAAATTAAATTCCTTGTAATTTAAATAAACATAAACAAACCTAATCTGTGTTCAGACGTGGAACATGCATCCATGAAAGTTTGTGCAACCACCGACAGGCAGGAATCCACAATATTGGATTTATGAATGTCAAACACAAAATTAGGATTTTTAATTAAGTTGACCCAAAATCTCAGTGGCAAGCTAAAAATCAAAAACAAATTTAGATAACGTCGTGAAAAGGTTTCATTTCTATTTGGTTCCTATATTATTATAAATTACTAAATTACCTATTGCTTTTCCATGTATGTACCACTTCTGGATCTGTAATACCATGTAACAATGCTTGATCGTCTAAAAAGTCAAACATATATTTGATGGCTAGGGGTAACGCGCTTCCACGATGTGCAGTACTGAAGATAGTCTCAAATAAATCGTCCACAAATTTTTGTAATGTAAGCTAAAACAAAAAAAAACAAATTGTGATTAGATATCCAGCTTTTGACAGCTCAAAAAATATCTACCTTGGTAGCCAAAAGACGCGTTAAATAGATTTCAGACACCATTTTGTTCCCTCGTTCTCCTTCTTTCTGGTTATCTGAGTCATGATGTTTAACAAGATGCCACACCTGGTTTTGAGCAATACATAAATACAGAGATCAATAAATAAATCATTGACAAATGAATGGTTATAGTCAATCATTCATACCTTTAGTCCCCCTTCTCTGTCGTGATTCAACGGAGAAGTTGCCCGACTGAGAGGTGGGCTTGCAGAATTGTACTTGGTATGATTTAGTGTCTCGTATTTGTTATGGGACTTTTCAGACCGCTCCGACAAAATAGACAAATTGTACATCGATGATTGTTTAGGTACAAGAGTTAGACAAGCTGCGTCTGGAACCTAAAATTAATAATAGTATATTTAAAATTAATTATCAAATGTAATTTATCTCTAGTTGGAAAACATACTCTGTAATGACTTAGTGTGTTGAGTTTCTTCCACTCTCCTTCAGTCTTTGTCGTACTATCTTCATCATAGAGAATAAGACGACCTTTGTTCCCTGTTCTCCATTCTGTACGTAGACAATGAATATCAGTAACTGAATTAAAAAATTCAAATAAACACGTCTTACCCAAATCTAAATCTTCTTTACGAGGTCTCTGACTGTAAAAGGTTGCTCTGTAAATTGTATCTAGTGCTTTTTCTTTGACTTGAGTAATAGTGTCACAATCCAGAACCTTTACTGGAACGTCAGTGTTCTCTTGATTAAGATCTAATCCAGTCATGTAAGTAGTTTGATGAGACATCGACACAAAAATGGTCTGCAAAAAAATAACAATTGAAAATCGAATAATGTTAAAACGAAACGCTGAAACAACATGAGAGCATATTTACCATAGGTTTGTAACCAATTGACTGGCGAATGAGTTTCTCTTCACTAAGCGAATATCGAGCTTCAGCAGTTATCGCATCCACTGGACCCTTGTCCACTTGTTGTTTAATTGCTCGGTATAACATGTACAAAGGTTCCCCAGCACATTCTTTTAAAAACTTATAAAGAAGGAATGTAAACCATGCAGACAGCATTTTCTCTGCCACACTTTCCGTTCTAAAAAAATATTTTTCAGATAATTAGCATCTGAATGCTAGCATTTAAACAGCTAACGTACCGACGTAACAATAATTTGGGGTGGTTTTTACTTTCCATCGACTTTTCTATAAGTTCAGCAAGAAGAGTCTTTAGAATATCAGTACAATACTCCATCTTGGCTTGAAGTGACACCATAATCAGTGACGCGACATTTACCCTGTGATAAATTTCACAATTTTAAAACAATTCAATAGGTGACATAAACCAAAATTATTACATACCTGTCCCTCATAGAGAAATAGCGATTGTTTTCAAGAGTACGAATGAATAATAACAAAAATGTTTTGTTTAGTATCAAAGTGCCAAATATTCGAAGACCTTTAGTTTTGAAAGCAAGCTCTGGTCGTTCATGGCTTAAAATGCCGTGATCTTCTCCATTAGGAAAAAGTATTTTCATTGAATAATTTCGGTAGTCTAAGAATGGAATTCCGCATGCAGACACGTCACCGGTTAGGTCAGTCATTTCTGTTTGCAGCTCAGCAAAGGCTGTAAAGTTAAATTAAATTGATTGTCAAATAACTTGTGCTGTTTTTTTTGTCTGTTTGACATGACGCAACAATACAAAATCCAACTTAATTACCTTCCTTGCACTCAGCAGCCACCCTTAACTCAAGCACATCCATTTGTTCTTGCATATTCTTCAATACCCTGTTGTTTTCGGTGGATTTTCGTCGATAAAGAATCAATATAACAATAACAACAACAATCAACACGCATGCGCCTACAATCACGGCATAGATTGCCTTCTGTGGAAATTCGGCTGTCGTGAAATGGTCATATTTTAATTCGCCAATTTTATAGCTTAGATTTTTTCCAACTTTCACCTGGAAAACAAGAAAATACAAAATAATATTAGCATTTTTCTTATTTACAATTCATATACTTACCACGACAGTTGGAGCTTTAGAAGAATCTGTTCGTCCATCGTCAGTCAAATCAGGTGGTTGAACAGGAGGAGGTTTGCAAGTTAGTAGATTTTTAGAGAGAGATGTAACATTACAAATGCTAGTTCCAATTAGTACAATAATATCCGACTCATCCGACGCGGAGTTTAAATTTTTACCCTAAATAGAAGATACAATGTTTGTTAATTCTGTTTCGCAAGCTTGTTGTTTCCAAATTAACATTGCAATATACTTACATTAATATTCAAATAGTCATTTTTATACTTTTTCACTTTCTCCTCAAATGGCTCGTATTGTGGGTTTGGATAGAGTTGAAACATATGATCCTCATCCATTCCCTGCATGTCTGTATAATTTACCGTATCGAAAATGAAACCAAACAACAGTCTCATTCCATCCCTCGTTTCCATTTCTGAGAAATTTGGTTCGTCTACTAATGCTGGTGTAAAGCAGAACATGGTTTCGTTATTTGAAATGTTGCAAGTCTGGTAATATACATAAAGATAAAGTTAAATAAATAAGCTTCCAAAATGCTCTACAATTACGTTAACATAAGTAGAGCCATTATAAACAAGATATATCAAAGGCTCCTGTATGACATCAAAATGCTTCCCTTCAACAGTGACATTTATTCCCCCAGCAGGTATACCACGAATAGGTTTGTCCTGCAAATCCACAAAATACAATGTCAAAGTAAATTAAAATTATAAATTAGTCTTACCTTTTCTAAATATAGGACTGGGTTCTCCACATAAGTAAAACCAGATTCATACACCCTGTCCCGTTGATCAAATTTGACAGTAACTTGTCCTCTTCCTTTTCTTTTACTGCTGCCTGTACGGCACTCAAGACGCGTGCTCTCTTGACTATTAGTAAAAATTAGTAAAAATTAGTTAAAGAACCATCAACAAAACATATTACAGTAAAATTTCACACGGCACGTTGTCAACAAAAGCTTGAACATGACTTCCTGCGTTGAGATGTTCACCAAATATTGTCAAACGTGTTCCACCAAACAATGGTCCGCTGGTAGGGCTAATGCCTTTAATTTTCGGATCAACAAACTGGTATCTAATCTTTGACTCTGCTCGGAAATCTGCGACTTTGATAATAATTGGTCCAGCTTTTGGTTC